>JACM01062273.1:0-43670 GCA_000787095.1 Periophthalmodon schlosseri
CAAGACTAGAATAGGACCAAACCGAGTTTTTAGTTTTAGTACCGAATAACAACAGGTGTGACCACACCCTAAACGGTAGAACCACTTTTTGTTTTATATTTCAGTGCATGCTGGTTGTGTTGTGATAGTGGGGAGTGACTTAACGATTCTTGATGTCTGTACAAAAGCTTGTGACCGCATCTTTCTGTATGGTGTGTTATTTATACAGCTTGTAATGTGTAGAGATCTGTAGAGTATGTGCAGTATCAAGATGTGATGTGCGATTTGTGCCATCAATAGTTGAATTTGGCTGGTGTTGCTGATGTGGTGAGGGCCCCCAAGGCAAATTCTACTTAGGGCCCACTAAAGGCTAGGGCCAGCCCTAATCCAGAGTACACGAGTATAGAGTCTGCTCCACAAGTCTGTATCCAGAGTGCACGAGTATGGGGTCTGCTCCACAAGTCTGTACTCGCAAGTACACAAGTACAGAGTCTGCACTAACAAGTCTGTACCCTGAGTACACAAGTACAGAGTCTGCTCCACAAGTCTGTATCCAGATACACAAGCATGGGGTCTGCTCCACAAGTCTGTACGCGGAGTACACGAGTACGGAGTCTGCAGAGTGGGAATTGAGAAACGGCTCACGTATAAGTTCTGTGAAGTCAGCCTTTATTGTGACGGCGCGGCTCGGGCGGAGGGCGGATGTCCGGTGTGTGTGGAGCCTCCTCCCGTCGTTAGCGCTAGTGCTGCTCTGTGCTCTGGTGCTCAGTGCTCTGTCCATGGAGACAGCGCTGCCAGAGGCTGCTTGGCCCCGGGATTAAGCTGCTTCTTGCGGGCTGTTGTGCGGGCACCGCAGCCCCCGTCGTGGAACCCGAAGGTCGGAGCCGGGACACAAACACCAGAGCACGGCATCGCCGCTACACCGAGCCGCCCCCTCCCCGGTAGCCTGTTAGCTTGTGGGCTGGAGTACAGTCTTATATTGTCTTGTTGATGTACGTGACGAGACTCAGATCTGCTTTTACACAGCAGCAGTTTGTCAGACTCGGTGTGAAGCCAGTGTGTGGTTGTCCGAGGTGAGCTCCGGGGCTTCTCTCGGTGTCGGACAGCTGCAATGGCCGGAAACCCGCGGAGAGGCGCCGGACTGATCGGGCTGATGAAGGACGCCTTTCAGCCGCAGCAGCAGCCCCAGCAGCCGCACCAGCCCGCCGTGGTCGACAAGAAAATGGTGGAGAAATGCTGGAAGCTCATGGACAAGGTAGGCTCTGTCCGCACTGATACATGTAGTGACAAGTGTGGCATATGTCGGGCAACGGGATGTCTGTGATCGCCAGTTTGGTCTATGATTATTCCATCTGTCTTACCCCTCTCTGTCCAGTCTCACCCACACCCTCTCTGTCCTCTCTCACTTCTCGCTCTCTCAGTCCTGTCTCACCCCTCTCTCTGTGTCCTCTCTCGCTCATCTTGCTCTCTGTCTTCTCTCACTCCTCTCTCTCTGTCTTCTCTCACTCCTCTCTCTCTGTCCTCTCTCACTCCTTTCTCTGTCTTGTCTCACCGCTCTCTCTGTGTCATGTCTCACTCCTCTCTCTTGGCCCTGTCTTACTCCTCTCTCTCGGCCCTGTCTCACTCCCCTGTCTCTCTGTCCTGTCTCACTCTTCTCTGTGCCCCGTCTCACTCCTCTCTCTGTGCCCTGTCTCACTCTTCTCTCTCTGCCCTGTCTCACTCCTCTCTCTCTGCCCTGTCTCACTCCTCTCTTTGTTCTGTGTCATCCCTCTCTCTGTGTCCTGTCTCAGAGAGAAGGATTCTGTGCTTGTCATTGATCATTTGTCATTCAGTGGTGACCTGTCATAGACTGTGTCATGCTGCAGCACAAGAAATAAAACTAAAGTGCATATGACAGGTTTTCTAATTCTTTCTTGGTTTGGTGAGATTCTCAGTCTGTGTAACGTTTTTGATCAGGTGACCTGCTTAGCAACGCTAGTGGCCATTTTTATGAAGGGGAAAACTACATTGGAAAGTAATGGGCAACTTGGCTCTACACATCAAATTATCCAAATATATAACGCTACAAACAACTCCAAATGGCACACAAAAGTAGAACATTATGAAGTGCTCCGATGCTAAAGATGATGTCTGACCTGGCCATGGTCCAGGTCCATATTCAATCCTCCTGAAGTCTTTGGGTTGTATTGTATGATCTTTCATTTTTTGCTGATCTGGGGAACCCATCCATAGGAATTATCATGAGGATTCAAGCAGGGACGCAGCGATCCAGCTTTTTCAGTTCCGATACCAATATCGATACTATGGCTATAATAAGTATAAGTACTTATTAACCCTGTAAGTAACTACTGAACAGCTGTATATGAATTAAAGTTAAATTAAAGTTAAACATTATGAGACATTCTGGGCCTTCATCAGTCAGTAAATAGTCTCATTACATCCAATTAAAGGCTCAACCAGGGTATCAGCTGAACCGATATGGAACTGATACGCGATCCAAAATTTTCTGGATTGGCGTTGATGTTCAATGCCAGTATCGGTATCAGTCCATCCCTAGATTCAAGTTGGCTGTTGCAGATGTAGCTAATTTGTCTCTCTTTAGTTTAGCATACAGATGCCGCTAAACGTGCCAAAGTTGTAGAGTGGAGTATTGCTGGAATACAAGAATAAACTGTCATTCAGTTTACCTGACAAATTGCTGCAAGAATGCACACTGACAGTCTTGTCTGCACAATGGTATGGTGGTGCAGTGATTAGCACTCTCGCCTCACAGCAAGAAGATCCCGGGTTCGATTTTAGGGCAGCGCAGCGCCTTTCTGTATAGAGTTTGCAAGTTCTCCCTGTGCCTGTTCGGTTTCTTTTAAGTGCCACAGTTTCTCCTACATGTGGCCCCTGACTTCAGGAGAGTCAGGGGCCAAGACTCTCCTGAAAAAGAGATTCTTAAGTCCCAGCAGGACTGTCCTGGGTAAATAAAGGTCAATCATTTGGGGACCTTTGCAAAGTCTCTTCTCGCTTTTTGGCGAGTATATCTTCAGATGGGATTACTGTGCCTTTTTATATTCACAATCCACCACACAGAGAGAATTGTACCTGTGGTAAATATTTATCATGGCGGCAGTAACTCAGTTGGCAGAGTGTTTGTCCGCTGATCCAATGGTTGGTGGTTCGAATCCCACTCTCAACATAAAAAACATCATTGGTAGAGTGGTCAGATCCCACTGATGAATACTGTTGTTGTGTCCTTGCCATTGGTAGGTGGTCAGATCCCACTGATGAATACTGTTGTTGTGTCCTTGGGCACGACTCATGACCCACCTCGCCCTCTGTGTCTGCATACACTGCTGTATGAATGTGTGAGTGGTTCCTTGATGTAAAGCGCCTTGAAGGTGGAAAAGCACTAGATAAAAATGTGACCATTTACCATATAGCATTGTTTTACATCAGCTAAATGGCCGTTAGTGGTTAAAAAAAAAAAGAAGAAATATGATATGATATGCGTCCTCCTCCTGTGTAACCTTTAACTGTACTTCCCCTGCCCTTCCGTGCCCCCAGGTGGTGCGTCTCTGTCAGAACCCTAAGGTGGCTCTGAAGAACAGCCCTCCATACATCCTGGACCTGCTGCCCGACACCTACCAGCACCTCCGCACCATCTTGTCCCGCTACGAGGGCAAGATGGACGCCCTGGGGGACAACGAGTACTTCCGTGTCTTCATGGACAACCTGACCAACAAGACCAAGCAGACCATGGGCCTGTTCAAGGAAGCCAAGGAGCGCATGTACGAGGAGAACTCCCAGCCCAGGTAAGTGGACTCAGGCACGCACTATACAGATACTGCAGCCAACAAACTACATTTATTAAAGGGCCCATATTGCGCTCTTTTCTGATCTATGTTATAATATTGCCTCATCGCAAACATACCTGGAGTTGTGTTTTGTTTCATTCACACGTTTAACACACAAACCCTGCATATTTAGGCTGAGTTGTTCTCTCAAACAGAAAACATGAACAGAAAAACAGAAAATGTCATGTGATAATACGGGGCTGAGTGAAGTGAAGTCTAGTGAAGGTGAAGGTCTATGGAGTTTAAAAACACAGTGGAGCACTTCCTGTATTACCACATGACATCACAAGATGCAACAGAATGTTTTCAGTTTGAGAGAAGAACTCAGCCTAAATATGCAGGATTTGTGAGTTAAACATGTGTGAATGAAACAAAACACAACTCCAGGTCTGTTTGTGATGAGGACACAACATTATAACATAGATCAGAAAATAGTGTAACATGAGCCCTTTAAAACTAATCCGACATTAGTGGCCTTTACCTGTTACAGATGTGATTTTCTACTGTTCTCAGTCATTTTTGGCAACTTTAGTACAAACTAGGTAAAGTTGCAGTTTTCTGGTCAAAAATACCTAAATTTAAGTGTGTGCTGCTTTCAGTGGCTTCTGCAATTTCCAGTAGTTGGTGACGTCACAGGACTGCCCTGATTAAAGACAGGTGTCTAATTACAAACACCCCCTCACTCTCCCCTTTAGTCGTCCAGGTGCTGCCCAGTTCAGCAGCTCTATTTGAAATATGGTTGTGGGTGGAGTTTATGTGTTTAGTCCCACTTTAAGGGCACACTTTTGGCAGGGGAGAACTGGCGGCAATGGATGGCAACCAGTCTGCTTTTGGAGTTTGTCATTAAAATAAATTGCTTTGGTTTGATTTATTGATTTATCTCAAAACTAACCCAACTAAACACTGGTGACCCTGGACATCTGGTTTACCTTTCACCTTATATGAGCAAAAAGGGTCCCTGGAGATGTTTGTGAAAAATATACTTTATTATACAGTACCAAGTACTGTACCTAAAACATTTACTGATATGGACAGTTTTTAAATTATGTGAGTTTGATAAAATAGCGAAAACATGATGTACTCCAACTAATGTGCAGATGTTGTAGCCTATTAGCTACAACATCTTAACTTTGTTAAATATGCAATCAGTGTTTTGCAAAAAGCATTCTCTCTCTTACTCTCTCTCGCCAAATGAATAAACTAATAGATACAACTGTAATACAGTTTTAGAATTCTTTTGAGAAAGAATCAGTATGAAAACAGTGTATTTAACTCCGACAGAGTTTGTTTATTATGGCTAACATGGTTGGTTTCTCTGGGCATTATCCACTGTCCCTGCCAGTGTGGACAGCTGCACTGTTACATGCAACAGGCATCCGAGTACACACAGAGTTATCCACGGGTTTTTGGGATCTGGGGGAATCGAACCCAGACACCTCAATCATAGTTTCTGGGTTTACATGCATTTTGAAAATCGTATTTACATTGGAGGAGGCCAGTTCTCCAGTTTTCCTGGCATATATGTAAACACAGTAATAGAACATGCAGTGCTAATAGAGAACATGCAGTGTTGCCCACAAAAATGGCTTGTACCAGGCTCAGAATGATCCGCTCTACCTTATTTTCATAGTGCAAAATCATTTTGGACCACACTGCCCTAGTGTGACCTGCTCTCACTGAGTCCCAGGTCCTGGTTCCCTTCTGAGCTGGTCTGTGGAAATGCGAGCTCTGCACAATCACTCTCACTTCCTCTGTCTTCACCAGTCCAACAGTTCAGTCCCATCACTCACTCCACTGGTCTGAGTTATGAGCCATTCTAAATCATTACATGGATTCTGTAAAAATACATAAATACATACATAAATGGTTAATTTGATTCCAGGAAGTTTTAGATTAAAAACAACAATGCTATTGTCATAATGTTCTTCTAACCATGAAGTACTTTTAAATTTGGCTAAAGTATTAAAAATTTAATTGATATTCACTCGTAAAGTTGTGTTCAAATTTTCTGTTAATCAGCTTTACGGTGTTAGATGTCATTCTTCTTAAATAATTAAAGTTCTCATCATTTTGCTGACTAATTGAACTACAAATCTAAGATCTTCCACATATACATTTTGTCTTTTTTGCTGCTGTTTTTAAACATTATAAAAAATGTTAATAAGAAATTGGACTTTTGAATGCCATGAAAACATTATCTTTGACTAGGCTGATGGATGAATAAACCACATCTCTAAATAAGTGAGATAAGTTGTGAAACAATGGGCTGACCATATCCCTATTTTTTATTTTAGACTTCACTGGGAGCATGGTGCCAAATACTGCTGCACTTAATAAGAAGAAAATGTGATATAAAATAACTGGTTTTATATTACTAAAATGTATTAGTGATTTCAAAGGGGTTGCAGATATATAGATCAAATATTGCAGTTATGTGCATAGTAAGTATTGAACATTGTCTATAGTAAACAATCTAATGCAGAACAGAAACTTATTCCTGCAAAGGGTACAGTGTCTTCTCTTGGTTTCGTCAGTTCATGGTTCACTTTTTGTGCCGTACTTGAATCTCAACCTAGACATTTAAAGGCAAGTCTAAGCTCAGATGGCTTGAAATATTTTTGCTTGTCATATAAAAAAAAAGATAATTAAATGTACATTTTTGTCAGTATCACCCATCCTAGGAGTTCAGAGTTAAAATGTAAATGAATAGAATTAGTTTATTTACCAGTCAAACTGTATTAAAAGCCAAACAAAACTAAGGCCAAAACAAGGCTTTCTAGTAGGTCTGCTTGTGTCCATGAAAACGTTAGGATTTTGCCTGGAATGTTCCACAGTATGGGGTTAAACCTATCCATCTTGCATTTATTCGATTACAGGCGGCTTTGTTGCAAAAACGACATTGGAAAACATGCATTCTTTCTGTGAGAGAGGTTTGCTTCTCCACAGATTTGTTCTGTAACCTGGCCTGGTGCCGTTACCTGCTTGTCTCCATGGAGATATATTAGTTTATTACCTTACTGTGGAACATCCAAGGCAAAGCGATAATATTTCCACGGAGACAAGCAGATGGCAAACTATCCACAAGAAAAGTGATATTTAAATATAAAAAGAAAATGTACATCTGTACCTCTGTTATTGTGATCCATGGATTTTCCTGTGAGGTGGATATTGCATTAGCCGGCATTGGGATAATTTTGTGCTACATTTTGAATCCTTACATATTAGCACTTTTCTGCTAGACTGCAAAAATATTGTCTGCTCATTGTTCTTGGTATAATCCATAAAAATATTAAAGGGCCTGTGTCTGATTTTTAACCATGAGTCAGGAGCATGTTGTAGTCATGGATCTATAGTAAGAACTGGGTAAGACACTCCCGCTCTGTCCCTATGTGACTAGTGGCTGCTCCAGGTACTGCAGTTCCCAGGAGTTTGGGCACAGAAAGAATTCTCTCATAGAGCATAATGCATTTTTTTGGGAATTTAAACTGCCTCTGTTCAGCCAACAGGACATCCACAACTTTCACAACAGAAGAATCCCTTCAAAACTCATCCTTTTTTTCACAACATGAACTTTTAAAAATGTTTGTATCTTTTAAAATGCCTAGCTTTGTAAGATTTTCTTTTTGGGCATTTTGCGTGAATGAGCACAGGCCAGTGACAATACGACACCATCTTTGATTCGTATTCCAGATCTTATTATACTTCCATGGTTTTAGTTTGTACATTTAGCCCCGCCCACTTACTCTTTTCTGCCACTGTGATATTGCGCCATGTCACTCCAATTTCTGACTACAGTTTATTGCTAGAGAGAGACCATGACAGTCTCTGGGATAGTGTCAGTCGTTTTCCGTGATTCTTAGTAACAGTGTGTCTGATTGGATGAAAAATATTACCTAGTCACTAGCTTCTGTATTAGTTATTAGCTGAGAAAATTATATGTAAAATGAATAGTTTATATTCTACTGTCTCAATTTGTTTGTTATTTAGCTTTTACCGTACAATGCATCATGTAAAGAGCATTTATCTTGGCAAGAATAAATTAAAATCAGAAACTTTAATTTCTACACATCTGGCCTCACCCTAACCATGATCCCTGACTTTTGTTTCAGGAGGAACTTGACCAAGCTGTCTTTGATCTTTAGCCACATGCTGGCTGAGCTCAAAGCCATTTTCCCCAATGGACTGTTCCAAGGAGACAACTTCAGGATCACCAAGGCCGACGCTGCAGAGTTCTGGAGGCGCTCCTTTGGGGACAAGTGAGTCCAATGCCCCAACGTCCAGCTTTTAGGAACAGTGTCCGTTCCATGGACAGTATCAACACTTCAAAATGCTGACGTATTATAGATTTAGTCGATTACATTTGCATAACTAAAACTGAAAGAATTATTTATTGAGAACTTCACCAAAACTAAAAATCTATAGCTAAAGCAAATCAATCTGACAACTATTTTATCAATCGTAATTAGATTTATATTTATAGAACACATATTATGCAAAACTGACTTTGGGGGCTTTTAACCATGTTATACTGCTCTCCCCTCATGTCCCCTCATCCCCAGATCTTGACCTAGGCTTGGTTAGGACTTAGCTGGAGGATTTTAACTTCTTTGAAGCAATAGAATTTGAGATAAGATTGATACCTGAACTAGAATCCTGTGCATTTCAGAACATGTTAGTAACTACAGTGTCAGCAGAATAAGACCACATGGAGGCGCAGGGACTTTAGTTAAAGGAGACCTATTATGCAAAATCGACTTTTCAGAGCTTTTAACCATGTTGTAATTAGGGATGTCCCGATCTGATATTGGTATCGATATTGGCCCCCGATCAAGGCAGTTTTAGAGTATCGACTTGGATTGGATTTGGTGAATAGATCTCTGCACGCCGATCCTCTGCAGAAAGTTGTTGCTGCTAATGCTACTGTTAATGCACAGAGCAGCTTAAACACAGACTGAGGAGGCGGTAAACCATTATTAATGACAGAGATAGTATTTGTTTTATCTCTGCGCTATCTTCATGGAGCCTTAAGAGTGAAAACAAAACTTTGGACAAAACCTACATATGTTAAGTAGCCATGTGCTTGAGGCAGGCTTCTCTCTTTTTACAGGCCTCAAACATAAATGATATGGTGAAAACACACTGCCTTTAGAAACAGTGGGATAAAACATCACCTAATGTCACTATGTTCTGAAGGTGCTGTGGAGGAGTTTAAGACATTATAACACAATATTATAAGAAATGATTAGGCTATTTTTAAGTATAGGCCATTTTATATCTGGTAATAACGTTATTCAACTGGGGCTAAATTCACAATGGAATATTTAATTATGTATAAATGCAAAGCCATATTGTGTAAATAAAATCATAAAAGAAAATTAGAAGATCGGTATTGGGATGAGATCAATATTGGATTGGTATCGGGAATTGCAAATATAAAAGAATCTGCATCAGATCAGGAGCCAAAAAAACTGCATCAGGACATCCCTAGTTATAGTTTTCCCTTCTCATTTACCCTCTGAAGTTGTATTTAGAGTGATTCATGCAAGTTTGAGTAATCTTTATTCTCCTGTGTTAGATTCACGTGCCAGATTATAACTATATAGCAGACTTAAGCACAGTAAGTTGTCTTTAAAGAGGGGGTATTTTACTTGTATGGTGCATTAACTGCTCACACATACAGTTGAAACCAGAAGTTTACATACACTATATAAAAAGACACATATACTGGTACTTTTTTTTCTCACTGTCTGACATAAAATTAGACGAAACTTTTTCCTGTTTTAGTCAGTTAGGATTGACAACATTATTTCTATTTGTTAAATGCCAGAATAATGAGAGAAGGATTTTTTAGACAATTTTTCATTACTTTCTTCAAAGTCAGAAGTTTACATACAATAAAATTACTATGCCTGTAAACAATGTGGGAAAACCCAGATAATGATGTCATGTCTTTGGAAGCTTCTGATTATTGACAACATTTGTGTTGAGTCCAGCCATCATAATGCTCAGGAGATGGGTTCTGTGTCCCAGAGATGAATGTGAGATGAAATGTGCATATCAAGTCATTCCCCCTTCAGAGCACTATCACAACACAATCAGAAACTACTGCACATCACATCAGGTTTGTCAAGTTGTTGTGAACAGTTTTGTATCATGTTTTTGTATATTTATGGCGAATTGTCGTGTGGGAGCATGGGTGACAGGCTTGGGAGAGAGATTTCTTAAATACTCAAACATGCATGGATGACGTCTAAAACCTCTTCAGGTATGTTGTTGAAGGGGGAAGGTTATAAAATGGTACCAAGCTTAAAAAAAAAAGTATAATACCCCCTTTTTCATGATGGAGAACCAATAATTTCATAATTGCCTCCTCAGACTGATTTGGATTATATTGTGATGAATATATGTGTTGTTAAAAGTGGCTAGTGCTAAATGTTTTGTCCCTACAGAACCATTGTACCGTGGCGCATGTTCCGCCAGGCTCTCCATGAGTTCCACCCCATTAGCTCGGGTCTGGAAGCTATGGCCCTCAAGTCCACCATCGACCTCACCTGTAATGACTACATCTCTGTGTTCGAGTTCGACATCTTCACCAGACTTTTCCAGGTACCAAACACACAAACCCCACCAACACATTTTTATACTGATGTGCCTTTCTCTAATTGGTAACTCTGTCAATCTTTTATCAATCAAATGGCACTGATGTAAAAAGTTAACTTCACCTTCTTAAAATGCAAATTGCAAGCCATTATATATGTATTTAAAGTGCATATGAATGGTTAGACTACTCATTTCACTAAAGATTTATTAGATTTTACTCAAAATCTTGCCTTTTTTTTTTTTTTGGTGACGCATATAACTTGTTTTACTTAATGATTGAACGTGGGCCAGAAAAATGCTTTCCTTGTTTGTAAATTGTCTATGCATTTTGTAAAAAGTTTTCCGTGTTGATGACATAGATCGATTTCCTTTCAGATTTCCTGTATTTTTGTACTTTTTTTCCACAAACTGACTGATGTAAAACTATGATAAATATTTATCACAGGTACTATCCCACCAAACCAAGTCATAATTTAAAAGACGTGAAAACCTGTTACATGCATTAGACCTGTGCCTAAAAATAAAATTATCTGTTTTTTTTCACCAAAAATTAAATTTTCGATTCTATTTTTTATTTTGTTTTTTTCTCCACATTTTTATTTTATTTTTTTGCAAAATACAGAAATTTGTCAAAACTAACTTCCCCCATAGGGGGAAATCTTTTTTGAATAAAACAAACTATTGCATTAAACATGCAGCCCCAATATTTAATTTGGTCAGTGATTTCAGCAGTCAGCGCTGCATGGCCCTGTGCTAAACTTTGGTGCCTGTGACTGCAGTGAGCAGCCTTTCTTCCATTTTCAATGCAATTTCCAATGCAAGAAAGTGGGGAAAATAAAAATAGATTTTCTTCCAAAGGAATCGATTTGAACTTCAAATTTGATTAATCGTTCTAATCGATTTTTTTTTTTGCCCAGCCCTACTATGCGGTAACGTTTCACCTCTATTGTCATAACCAGCTTGTTTTTTTTTCATTCAGAGGGCTTTAAATGGCACTGATTTAAAAGGCTGTCTTGTAAATAAAATGTTGAAAGTAATATTGATGTATTCATGTGTGTGTGTGTGTGTGTGCATGCCTGTGTAGCCCTGGTCGTCCCTGCTGAGGAACTGGAATAGTCTGGCGGTCACTCACCCGGGGTACATGGCCTTTCTGACCTACGACGAGGTGAAGGCACGCCTGCACAGGTTCATCCACAAGCCCGGCAGGTGAGGGCGCAATACCCACAAAGGCTTCTATTTACTCTGAAGGCACACAGTTCATCTGTTACCACGGTGACACATTGCACACATGCACAGCCTGATACGTTTTTAGATGGACTGAAAACTCAAGAAAAAATACTAAATTGATTTAAACACACACACACAGAAGCCTGTGATCGTAGAGCTTCAGACAGATCAGTGCCTACAGTTAGCTTCACCCCTCCTAGGGAATCTTGTTGACCTCAGCTGCAAAATATCTATAGGGGGGCAAGAGACAGTTTTTCCTATTTATTACACTTTACTTTGCCACAAAAGTAAATTTAGAAATGTTGAACCTGATCATTTCTGACTAGACCCAAGTTTGACTGTATTACACTCACTGTATTACAACAAAAAAAATCAGCATTTTAACAATATTAATTTTGCCTGCCCTCCATCTGTGTTAAATATTATTGCCCTACAGACTGTTGTGATCTGAAACCCGGCAATATAGAACCTTTTGATTGGACATCACTTTATTTGTCTCCAAGGGGCAGTTTAATCACACTGAGCAGTAAAATACTATAATAATAGATCCTGTGTCAGGACAGTATGAGAAGAGAAACGGCCTTAAGGACAAAAGTGTCCCTCCTCTGTATCCTCCGGGTCCTGCAGCATCACAGCAGCCTCCAAGGGGCACCAGGGACTCTGAAGACACAATAGGAAAGCCTCTCTCTTTCTCTGTTCTGTTGTTTCAGTCAGTGATGAGACAGGGCATTCCCTCTGGAACATCTTCTGCCAAATTTGGTGCACAAAACCTGTTACATTGTTGTGAAAAGTCTTTAGCATTTCAGAGCTAGCTGGTTAGCAGAGCTAGCTGGTTAGCAGAGCTAGCTGGTTAGCACAGCTAGCTGGTTAGCAGGCATAGCTAGTGGTTAGCATAGCTAGCGCCATGCAAGGTTGCCATGGATACAGGAAAAACAAACTGGTCAAATCACACAGCCCAATAGTCCGTAACTTTCATTCGTTGGACTGTGCATGCTGCATTTCTTAGTTGGTCAAAATCCCAAAATGTTAAGTTAAAAATTTAAGATACAAATTTTAAAAATCGCTTAGTGTGCCAGCCAGTCAGCCACAAGAGCAGCCAACCATGACCATGGCAACCTATATGGACTCATGCTGCCCTCTGCTGGCCTGAAGTGTATTACAATAAGTGTAAAATGTGTGGTGGACTTTAATGAGTGACAAGTGTAGGGTAGACCAATGTATAGTTTTAAACCTGACCTAGTGTTTCCTGCTCTCAGCTACATCTTCAGGCTGAGCTGCACGCGGCTGGGACAGTGGGCCATCGGGTACGTGACCGCAGATGGTAACATCCTCCAGACCATCCCCCACAACAAGCCCCTGTTCCAGGCTCTGATCGATGGCTACAGAGAGGGCTTGTGAGTGCACCACACACCACATCACTACAGGCCTGGGGAGAGTCTGACCACCAGAGCTGAGGTGTCAGAACTGAAATCACAATTGGAATAGTTTACATTTGCAAAGGCAGTTATTCACATATTATCTATGGCTGTAACAATATGATATCATATTGTCAAAAGTCTCACAATAATATCATTGAATTACAAGTCTCTTTGCTTAAATGCATTGTTTTATTGTTGCAAAGCTAATAAACATAGGGAGCTATATAGACAATGATCCGGTTCAGTGCAGACATGAAGAAATATATTTTATATCTTCATTCTTATGGAGTTATGACAGTAATGATTTGCACCAAGGTCTTGTAAAGGTGTTTTAAAAGCAAAAAGTAGACTATCTACAATTCTGTTAGCCTCCAAAATATTGCAATAAATATCGTACCTTGAGATGCATATCGTGAAAATATTGTACTGTGATATTTGGATATCATTACATCCCTAATTATAACATGCTATTCTCTGCAGAGAACATTTTCCTGTGTCTCCTTATTCTGTGTAAAAGTTGCTAACCCTGTAGTTTAGACCTCTACAAACCTACTCTGAAATGCATGGGATTCTTGGGTTAGTTTAGCTGTCCAGAGTTAATGATCCTAGATGTAATTCACATTTACTGTATTTTGAAATTAACTGATTCTTGATTTTAAAATTTCAATTTTTGCAATACCCAAATTTCAGTGTATTTTTGAGAAAATTACATTTATTTACAGAATTGATCCATGTTTATTAAAATATTTGTGTATTCTCTACCAATCTGGGCAGGTACTAATGGAGTAAACAGGTTTATCCATGTTTAGATTAAGAGCAGCAGCAGTGGGTGGGCCTGTAGCCATGCTGGTATAAATCAAATATAGAGTTGCAACAAGTTAATCGATAACTAAATTTGTTGAAGATTATTTCAGTAATCAAATAATCATTAACTGGTTTATACACAGGCTCCAAAATATGTCATGAACTGAGAGAAGAGGCTTTAGGACATAGCAGTAAATACATAAACATTACTTGGGAAATGTGTAAATATAGTGTTTTTTGATGAAAACATTAAAGCAGCTTCGTTTTTACTGGGTAAAAAAAAAAGAGTGAAAATCTCATTCACAGGCCTTTTTATTTACTAAACAACTAATCCGTTAAAGGGCCCATTTTACTCTGTTTTATGATGATGTTGCTTCCTCATCACGAACATACCTGCAGTGTGTTTTGTTTCATTTACACATGTTTAACAAACCAACACTGCATATTAAGCTGAGTTCTTCTCTCAACAGAAAACACTCCACCTTGTGATGTCATGTGGGTAATACAGGTTTTTATACTCCATACACCTTCGCTAGAATCATTTGAATAATTTTAGCCCTAGAATGGCCAATCTCTACTAAACAAAAGGTAAAAGGTAGCTGTGAACTTCAAAACTATTGCCTCATGACATCGCAAGGTGGAACAGAGCATTTGGAGCTTTGAAGATCTAGACAAACTAATAATAAATGATTACTCAATTTTGCGTAATGTAGGACCTTTAATCGAAAGAATTGGTAGATTCATTGATTAGCAAAATAATTGTTAGTTGCAGCCCTAATTAGGTGTCTGTGTGTCTGTGTGTCTGTGTGTCTCTGTGTCTCTGTGTCTCTGTCTCTGTGTGTCTGTGTGTCTGTGTGTCTGTGTGTCTGTGTGTCTGTGTGTCTGTGTGTCTGTGTGTGTAGTTACCTGTTTCCAGATGGCCGTGCTCAGAACCCTGACCTGAGCGGGCTGTGTGAGCCGTCTCCTCAGGACCACATCAAAGTCACTCAGGTAAGACTGCCCTGCCCCTGCAGCTTGCACAGAAGAGACATTCTCAACACGGCCAAATACTTAAATACTTCTATATTGTATCATATGCAGTAACATGTTCTGCTACTGTATCTTCTTGTTTTATTCACATGTTTGTTGGGATGGTCCAATATACATATTTTGCACCAATACTAATGCTAATATGGACATGGAGATTTTCCATAGCAAGACCAAGAAGTGTTCATAAATTACCTTTTATAGTACTTTTATTGTACTGCTTACAGTACAAAATACAGTAAGCGATTTAAAAGTCAGATGAGCAGCTTATTTGGGAAACCTTCCGATATCAGCGATAGTGGTACTGATATATATCACCTACATGTCTACCTGCCTCTGACCCACCTGAGCTGACTGTGAGCTCCTGTCTGACACTAGCCTGTGCTGTATTCCAGGAGCAGTATGAGCTGTATTGTGAGATGGGCTCCACCTTCCAGCTCTGTAAGATCTGTGCAGAGAACGACAAGGACGTGAAGATCGAGCCATGCAGACACCTCATGTGTACCTCCTGCCTCACTGCCTGGCAGGTGCGATCCTTCTGCATGTTTTATATTACACTTTACACCGCTTGGCAGGTGTGACCCTTATGCATGTTCTATATTACACTTTACATCGGATAGCAGGTGCGACTCTTCTGCATGTACTATATTACTGTTTAGAATTGTCAAAAGTATCAAAAATCAGGTATTAAACCTAAACTAGTATCGAAACTACATACTCATTTGAGCAGGTATCAATACTAAAAAGTCACATTCACAGGACAGAAATGAACATTTGCTGAATAGTTTTAGAATGATCTTGAGCTGTATCAGAACAAGTATAAGACCACATGAACCCAATGAAACAGTGTGAATGTAATGTCTTTTTTCAGTGTGGTACAGATTGTGTGCTGCTCTGTTTGGAACAGGATGAAGAAGTCACATGTTAAATGTATTTAAAATTCAAAAGAAAATAATTATTAACTCAGTTAAATTGTCTAAATTGACTACTGAAATTGTGAATCTGGCTCTAAGAAAATCATGATGTAAACTATTTTGCATATCATCCACTCCTATTTGATATATATTGGTATTAAAAAAAAAACCAGACAGACAGAGTGATTTTTACTTTTATTTTTAAATACAAAATCTCTATAGCACATGTTGAAGTGTAAAAGTATTTCTGTTGTTCTGTTTTTGTTGTTGGTGTTGGTGTTGGTGATGATTGTGTTTTGCTGTAGGAGTCGGAGGGTCAAGGCTGCCCATTCTGCCGCTGTGAGATTAAAGGCACAGAGCCCATCGTGGTGGACCCCTTCCACCCTAAGGCCAGCGGGGTTTCCTTTGGAGGGTTCCAGGGGGCGAGCAGAGCAGAGGCTGCAGCAGCTAACGACGAGGATGATGATGAGCGCCTGGAGGAGCAGATCCTGGTCATGAGGGAACTGGCCTTCTCCAAGGTCAGCCAAAGAGAACTGTGCTCTGGTTACAGCTCTGGGGACTGTTAAAGAAGACATATTGTACTTGTGTCTGCTATATAGTTATAATCTATGAAATTGTGGATCATTGTGTTTTAATTTAAGCATTTGAAATCACAATATTGATCTAAAAAGACTTGATAAAAGAAACAAGTCAGTTGACGCGTTAGAAAAATGTTGTGCCCAATGGGAGCTGATGGTTGTGTAAATGCCCTCACAACAAAGAGCCGCATGCTGTCGGGCTCTCCTATAGAAAGTTCCAGATCATGCTACCGAGTAGCGGATTTGACCATGACCTGATGCTCAAACTCAGCTGTGGCCCCTGGTGGTGGTGAGATGTGCTTCTGAAGTCATCCTTGTGAGGAGTTGGGATGCTAGAAATTAGTGAGGAAAGTGGGTCAGTTTGAACTGCTCTTTAAAGTTGATACTTGACTAGCTTTGTCTATCACGGTTTAACGATCTAAAAATCAGCCCGTTAATAGTACCCAGCACTATCCAAGTCCAAAATGAACGTCCATTCCTAATCCCACTCTTCGGTGTAGCCATGTTTACAGCTCTCTCTGATGTTCTGTGTGTTTCAGGTGGAGCGTCCCCCCTCCCCTGTGTCCCAGCTGCCCCCTGTCCCGCCCAGGCTAGATCTGCTGCAGCAGAGGCCCGGTACTCAGGCAGCCACAGGAAAGGTAGTACTGTCACATACCACCTGTACATGTAGGGATCCAAAATACTGTTCTACTGTTATCTGGCCAACCAGACAGCATGCTTTTAGAATACAGGCGGATTAACAAACCAGTGAAACACGGGGATCAGTGCAGTCAACTTCGTAGTACAGGCCTCATGTGATGAACTCTATCTCAGAAAAGACTTTTAAGGTGTTGCTGAAATAAAATGTTGTAAAACTATGATCATATGCACATTAGAAAGAACATTGTAAGGCAACTTCTAAAATTCCAGCTATGGCTGTCTGAACCTGCATGTAGAGCAGGGCCTGAATGGCCTGAACAGTTGTGTACTACACACTGTGTCTGACAGTAGCTCTTGTGTTCCAGATGCCCGGCAGCCATCGTGACAAGCCCCTGCCTGTGCCCCCGGCCCTCAGAGAGCTGCCTCCCCCTCCCCCTCCAGAGCGCCCTGTCGCCGTGGGACAGCGGAGACCCTTACCCCTGACCCCGGACCAGCCCGCCTGGGCTGCCAACTACATGGTGCCCCGCCCCGCCACGAAAGCTCTAAGCTCTGTGCCTCCCCCTCCGCTCAACGGCAACTCCAGCCCCCACTCGGCAACCAACGCAGTTTACTGTCTGTCTGCCAGGTGAGATCCTGCCCAGTTTATTGTCTGTGTCAGGTGAAACCCTGTCTACTGTGACAGGTGAGACCCTGCCCAGTCTACTGTCTGTGACAGGTGAGACTCTGCCCAGTCTACTGTCTGTGACAGGTGAGACCCTGTCTACTGTGACAGGTGATAAGTACTTAAATAATCATTATCAGTAGGGATGCACGATAATATGACACACACAGAGCAGGGTCAGACGCAGAGAGCACATGTTTACATATAGGGGCTTCTTTTACGTTTGGAGGAAAGGTATTTCAGGAAAACAGGAGAGGGGACACAGGCTCCTGAAGTTAGATCTAACAAGTCATCTAACTGCAGCAACAAGTGAAAATGTGAAGCAGCTGAGACTGCAACAGTCTGTGCATTTGCGCTGTAGGTGCCCTGGTCCTGACGGGCTTGGGCAAGGATCTAGCTGTATTTTAGTTCTCAAACGTGAGGACACGTGGTGCAGCCAGAGGACTTTGCCTGTTTGAGTCGGTGCTGTGACCATGTGCTCCGTGTGCAAACGACAAAACACCTTTCACTAAACAGCCCAATGCAGATGGACTGTACAGGACTGTCTGTGTCTGCCTTTCTCTGCTAACTTTTTATTCACTGTTTATATTCACAATACACAGTGGCTGCTTTGAGCCTGTGTCACTCAGAATCCATCTCATGTTAAAGGAGCGGCCATGGTCCCTCTGTGTTGCACAAAGCGTGAAACCCACAGATAACAATAAGCTTCAGATAAGCTATATTCTAATAACAAAATAAAACAGCGTTTACAATTTGGCAAGAAGACTTAATGTAGGCCTAAATGAAACATTACCAGGACATAATAAGTCTATAATTAATTTACAATGAACTTATGAGCAGGCTATAACCCAGTACTGTTACTTCATACCTGTAAATGTCATATTTTTTAAGGCTTTATATGTATTGTATGGTCTGCTTTGTCACATTTAGGCCTATAAACTAAAACAAGCACATAACCAGATTTTTTAAAATTAAATTTTAATTTAAAATGTATTATCGGGTTTACTTTATCGGTTATCGATGCCACACATCTTCAAATTATTGGTTATCGATATCGGTTCAAAATTCCATTATTGTGCATCACTAATTATCAGCATTATTTGGGTCATATTAAACTATCACATAAAAGAAACCTGCATGTCCTGTGAAAAGTCAGCCTGTGGAGGAAGACTAGGCTTACTATCATGTATGAGTACTATTTGTGCCACTGAGGATTAGACAAGAGTTACAACTGCAAACACTGCACTATTATACTGTGTCCGTAATTGATTGGATCAATAATTGTTAACGGTACAGCATTTAATGAAAGTGCCGTCTGATGACAGCTCCTCAGATCTGTGAACACATGTTGGGATTGTTTTTGGTGCCAGTATTGTTGTAAACTAAAGACAGGACACTGCGGGAGTGTAATAGTCCATCTGGCACTGCCTCTGGTGGCCTGGTGGTGTCTGGGCCAGAGGGAGAGGACACTGAACAGAACGCAGAACTCTGATTGGCTGAGCCCCTCCCACAATCTGTCCCACACGTCCTAAAGGAACAGTACAGACAAAACTTTGGCTTCATCATATCTGAGACCAGGGATGCATGGTGTCAGTGTTGGCTATATTACGTTTACATGTTGTGATTGTGATTTGAGTCTTAAAGGTCCTCCTATATTACACAAATTGACTCTTGTGAGCTTTAAGCCATGTAAGAATGTTGTTACCTCTTCAAAAACATACCCGAAGTTGTGTTTTGTCTCATTCATGCATGTCTGAGTAATCCTTTATTAGTCTGTCTACATCTCCAAAGCTCAAAATGCTCTGTTCCACCTTGTGATGTCCTGAAACGGTAGTTTTCAAGTTAACAGCTACCTTTTTTCCTGTTGTTCAGTAGAAATTGGCAATTCTAGGCTTGAAATCATCCAGATGATTCTAATGAAGGTGTGTGGGGCTTAAAAACACCGTGGAGCACTTCCTATTACCACATTACATCACAAGGTGGAGTGTTTTCAGTTTGAGAGAAGGACTCAGCCTAAATATGCAGGGTTTGTGCGTTAAACATGTGCGAATTAAACAAAACACAACTCCAGGTATGTTTGATGAGGAAACAACATTGTAACATAGATCAGAAAAGTTTCAATCTAGACTTCTTTAAAATTTGACATTGTGCTGTAGATAAGGGTCACCCCCCCAGGCCCCTCAGGTCTTGTCCCAGCACAAAGGGGAGGCCCAAACTCATTACTCTTCTGTGAAACGTGCTAATTATCTACAACAGCAGGGGGTGCTAGTAGCTAAACCTCCAAATTGAAAATATCACATGTATCACTGGTACTGCACCTGTCTGCTCACATTAGAATACAGTAGAAAACAGGTGACCCAAAGTCAGGTTACTGCATTTTTTCACAAGGCTACAAGCCAAACTGCTTTATTTAGAGATTGAAAACATGCTGCAGTATTGCTTTCAACAAATGTAATGTGAACTATGGCACTGTGGCTGAGTGGATAGCACTCACGCTTCACAGCAAAAGGCACTTTGGTTGCCCCCTTCAGCCCACAACATGCACAATAGGAAATGTCCTCCAACTAAGGTGGTCCTGACCAAGCCGAGCTCAGGAGATGCTGTCTGGAGATGCTGTGCTGCATGTTTGTCCCAGCGGCATTTGGTTGAAGGATGGGTCAAATGCAGAGAATGAATTTCCCTCTCTCAAGGGACCAATAAAGGATATCTGATCTATTTTTAATATGCACAAAAACATGACCAGTGAAGTTTCAAACAATAAAAAACCCAAATACACTAAGATCTTCTGTATTTGCTCTTGTGTGTGCAGCTCTCTGTCCAGTGCTGAGCGAGCAGCCTTTGATTCTGAGGTGAATGAGTACATGAGCCCCAGCTCCCTCCCAGCCCCTGGGGGCCCCTGGTTCCTGGGCTCCATGGTCCCCCCGGCTCCCAGTCAGATCCAGCCAGCACCTGACACCAGGTACTTGAGGGCTGCTCAGCTTTGGGCTCTGTTTCTTTATTTTCTTTATTTTGCTGAAATAAAATGTGTATCCGCCTTCTAATGTTGTTTTCCCATACTGTAGAAGGTCATTAACTTTGTGGTGAAAACTCGAGTCCTCTCTATTGTCTAAGCCTGATTCAGACTTCTCCTGGTGCCATTAGCTGGTGTTTACAACCTGAAAAATGCATAATAAAGGACCTTTAGTTATTTGGAGCAGCTCCCTTCTCGTGGGCCCTGTACCCTCTCCTCTGTACCCTCTCCTCTATGTGTGCTTCAGTGACTGCGTCTAACCCTCTCCCCTGGTGTGAGGGGCCCTAACCCTCTCCTCTGTGTGTGATGACCCTTGACCCTCTCCTCTGTGTGTGAGGGCCCCTAACCCTATCCTCTGTACCTTCTCCTGTGTGTGATGGCCTCTAACCCTCTCCTCTGTACCCTCTCCTCTGTACTCTCTCTTCTGTACCCTCTCTTCTGTACCTTCTCTTCTGTGTGTGTTTCAGTGAGGGAGCAAACAGTGATGCGGAGGAGCCTCAGGTCTATGAGTCCATGTCCAACATCCAGGAGCGTTCTGCTGCAGAGGACCTGCCACCCTCAGGTAACTGCAGGGACAGAGTGTAGATTTGACAGAAGAGGTTTAGCAGCACTGCTAATGTCTTCTGTCTGCTGTATTTCAGAATCCCTGTGTTCAGCAGTGTCCCAGGACAGACTGCAGGACTCAGGGCACGAGGACGTGTACGAGTACGCCATCCCCCGGCCTGTGGCCCCTTTGACCCCTGTGGCCCCTCTGACCCCTCCTGTGGCCGCATCCCGGAGGACTCTGGCAGAACCAGACACGCCTGACCCACTACAGACCTGTAAGTGTAAGAGCTAGAGGATGGTCTTCTTACAGTATGTTTAGAGGAAGAGCACTATTGACTGTTCTAGTGCACCTTTATAATCTACAATGAGAGTAAATGCATTTACTGCAGCGTTTATATTATATTTAATATTATAATATTGCATATTATATAATATTATAAATATTAAATTGTACTAAATATATCACTAAAATCATATTTTTAAGGCTATATTTCTATTAAACATTTCAAAAATAAGAATTAATGTCCAGGGAACAGAAAACTACAGTGTCCAATCAGATTTGGTGTTGTTTTGGGGGTTACGCTTCAGAACTGCTCGCTCATTTGCTTGGCCTGCAGACAGCAAGCAGAGGGCTCTGGTACTGACAATCAGATTCTCTTTGCAGTTGATTGACTGGCAGAAAGTAGCATTGGTTTAGTCGCACACACACCTTCTTTCACGCAGGAAAAAACATATGTCATTACAGTTGTGTTCAGTTGTTGATGTCCCTGCTCGTTCTGACTTGCTGTCTGCGCTCATGAGGTCATGTCGATCAGCTGATGGTTTGTGGTGGGGAAGTGTGTGGAGACTAGCAGCGCGTTTCACTTTCACTGCTCATGTTTTTATGCATTTAAGCATAAAAGGTGCTATATTACGTAAAACTGAGTCACGTGAGCTTTAAGCCATGTGAGAATGTGGTTACCTCAGCAGAAACATACCTGGAGTTTTGTTTTGTTTCATTCACACATGTCAAAATGCTCTGTTCC
Source organism: Periophthalmodon schlosseri (assembly GCA_000787095.1). NCBI lineage: Eukaryota > Metazoa > Chordata > Actinopteri > Gobiiformes > Gobiidae > Periophthalmodon > Periophthalmodon schlosseri. The sequence goes on from JACM01062273.1 coordinate 22,270, forward strand.
ACCCTGTGATGTCACAAAGTGGTAGTTTTAAAGTTAACAGCTACCTTTTTAGAGAGAGAGGAAATAGAGGTAGAATTCCAGAGCTGAAATTATCCAAATGATTCTAGTGAAGGTGTATGGAGTTTAAACACAGTGGAGCACTTTCTGTATTACCACATGACATCACAAGGTGGAGTGTTTTCTGTTTGACAGAAGAACTCAGCCTGAATATGCAGGATTTGTGTGTTAAACGTGTGAATGAAACAAAACACAACTCCACGTATGGCTTTGATGAGGAAACAGCATTATAACATACATCAGAAAATAGCGTAACATATATGCCCAGTTAAACTTCTAACAACAGTCATGTTCCACGAGCATCGAAAACTGGTTGGTTCTTGTGTCTGCAGCTCACCCTGTCTTACTGCACCTCTGCAGGTGTGTGCAGGGGCTGAGGCTGCTTTGGCATCTTTAAACATAGTTGTAATTGTAAATATGAGTGGCTGAAGGTCTAGGTCCATAGGGCATGATTTGCCACTGCAGTAAATCTTCTGATATCCCAAAGTGATGTAATGTGTAATGTGATAAAAAGCTAATTGTCAAGATTGGAGCATCCAAGTGCTTGGAAATGCTTTACTGCTTTATTTGTGAAAAGTGGTGTGAACTCTGGCTTTTGCTCACTGTCTACTTTACCTCCTCTCCAGCCCTGACAGGAACAGAGGAGCTGGAGCGCCCGCCCAGACCCCTCCCCAGACGGGTCAACTCTGAGTGTTGCCCCCCCCGCCCTGGGACCCCCTCTGGCCAGAGCCCCAGTCCAGCCCTCAACGGGGAGATTGAGTGCCTGGTGTCCCAGGGCTACTCCCTTCAGGACGTGCAGAAGGCCCTGCTCATCGCTCAGAACAACCTGGAGACGGCCAAAAACATCCTGCGCGAGTTTGTGTCCATCCCCAGCAGCGCCCATGTGGCCACGTAACCCCCCACCCCCACCAGACCTGTGCCCCAGACCTGTGCCCCAGACCTGTGCCCTATCCAGAATCACTCACCCAAAGCTGCCCACGGCCCACAGCCTACACCAGGAATTCTCCAACTGCTCTCACCAGGAACTGCTTCAGAAAAAAAAAACACTGATCCAAACCAGGTCTAAACCAGGTCTAAACCAAGATTATACCAGGACATCTTACCAACTAAAGGCGCTGTACCTGATTTTTACTGTCGTTTAAAAATGTGGACCACTGCAGACTGAACTAGTTCTGTTTTTCAAAGTTATTCCTCTTTTACTTTATGCATTCTGATGATCCTAATTATTCACTGCGATGAGTTCGAAAGCACTTTTCTCAAGTCTGAGACAAGTACGAAGTTTCACTGTGTCAGTAATGCTAACAACTAGCACACTAACGCTCACTTACTGATTATCAGACAATAAAACGCTTTATAACTGTACTAGGGCAAATTTTGCAAATGCATGAGGAAATTGGGTACAGGGCCTTTAAAAATAGTTATTTTCCTCGAGACTCTAGACCACACCAATTAAATCAGAAAAGGCCAAACCAGGACTTTGCTTTGTATAAACAAGGACTGTATTCGTTCCAAACCAGTTTCAATTGAGGATCTATGCCTTTTATAAACCAGATCAAAACAGGGACTATACTAGGTTTAAACCGGGTCCAAGCCGGGTCCAAGCCGGGTCCAAGCCAGGTCCAAAGCAGGTCCAAAGCAGGTCCAAAGCAGGTCCAAAGCAGGTCCAAAGCAGGTCCAAAGCAGGACTAAAGCATTACGTGACTACATTTGGTCTCTAAATGCATCCAGCAGAGACAGTTGGAGAAGCAGTGGTGTTTGTGAATAAGCCTAGTCCTTCATCTCACCGTTCTAAAACGGTTTGGTCGCCCCCTTCAGGAGGAGTGTAGGCACTGTGTCGTGTAATACATTGGCTCATCTTAAAGGTAGTACATGTAACATGTCCTCCTGATCTGAAAAATACTGTACAATTGCAGGTTCAATTGAGATGCCATTAGTTGCCACACGATGAGGAAGCTGAAGTAACCAGGGAGGAGCTCATTACATTTTCTGATTAGATAATTGCATAATGTATGAGTAAAGTAAATATTTGAACATAGTTCATATCTGAGGACACAGACAGGAAATGGTCCTACATGTACTACCCTGAACATATACACCACATGTGCCCTATGTCTGAGCTTTAATGTCTACAGCTCTGGGACAAATCCAGACACTTCATGTTCTTGTGTCACTAATGCAGATGTGGAAGGCCTAACTGAGAAAACCCATGAAGGATGTATGTCAATTATACAGTTTTTATACTAATAATGCAGAGTGAGAATCTTGTGTTTAACTCCACACTCCTGGACGGATTCTCACTAGACTCTGTGGAACTGGACTAAACCACTCCCTCTCCCACTAACACTGTTACTGTGCACAACTGGACTAAACCACTCCTCCTCACACTAACACTCACTACGTTTACATGCACGCTAGAAAAAACAGATAATTGGCCTTGTCCAGTTTAGACAGATTTATCAATATGCTATAAACCTGGGAACTACGATTGAGGTATTGTCAATCGAATCTCAAAGATCCCAATAACACATCTGTAGAAGCTGGTAAGTACTCTGATACGTACTCTGATACGTACTCTGATACGTACTCTGATACGTACTCTGATACGTACTCTGATACGTACTCTGATACGTACTCTGATACGTACTCTGATACGTACTCTGATACGTACTCTGATACGTACTCTGATACGTACTCTGATACGTACTCTGATACGTACTCTGATACGTACTCTGATACGTACTCTGATACCTGCTGCATGAAACAGCGCAGTCTAGTTTACATTAGGAACAGACAAGGTGAGGTGCACAAGGCAAGAAACAGCCTGGAAAGTATTAGACATGTGTTTGGACGTGTACTCACTCATTTTAGATCAGTGGCAATGATGGCCACTATGGCCACTCCACCAAGCACATGTTTTGTTTTGGTTCGCTACATTAAAGTGAAAATGAAACATAAATGAAATTCAAATGCTCTGCAAATGAGATGTTGCTTATCAATTTCTGCCAAAAGTCTGGTTATATGTTTTTAGTAGTTTAGTTTTATTTATTGTCAATTGGTAAAAAAAATACAGATTAAGATATTTAAAACTACAGAATGCAAAAGATGATTACCAGAAACCCTCAGGGGGCTTAAAATGTAGTAACCTCTGTATAAAATGCATAGGGCTCCAATAAAACAGTGGAAAATTCATATTTGTATTGATGCATCTTATCTCTCATAAGTTACAAACAGTTACACACCAGAATCAGTAACAATTCTAATATTAGTGCTAATGCTAAATTACTAGATGCCCCTGAACGTCTCGCAGCCTCCGTTCTCACCTATTTTGGTTCTTTGTCCTGCTGTAGACTGGACAAGAGTCTGGGACAAGCCCCTTTGGGGCAAAGACAATTTGAATTTGGTTGTTCAGGTCACTCTGGAGTTCTCTGTAGAGATGCACCGATCCAATACGGGAAGAAAATTTCTGGTCAGATATTGACTTCCAAATATCGATTCAGCCGTTATCCTGGTTAGACATATACATTTATGTAAAATGACAATTTACTGGCTGTAGTCGGCCCAGGAAGTCTCAATGGTTGAATTTGTATTTATACAAAGTTGTTTTTTGGAGGGATAAATAACAGCTACATAACACATTTGGATCAGTTCTCTCATATTTTATTTTTGTTTAAAGTAAATAAATGCTGTTTTCAGTCTCTTAATATCGGGTATCGACACATATTTAAAGCTATGGTATTGGACTGAAAAAGCTGGATCGGTGCATCCCTAGTTCTCTGTGCATGTAAACGTAGTGAGTCTTATTGTGCACATCCGGACTAAACCACTCCTCCCACTAACACTGTTACTGTGCAATGCTTAGTTTAACACCTGACTCTTTCACTGTACCTCTTTTTATGTCTGAAGACTGAAGATGTCCTCGCAGCTAAAATGAGAGCAGGATTCTGACTCCCCTGTCTGGGTCGTTTTAAAGGTCCTGTAGTATGGCTCTATACTGTGTACTATAAAGTGGACATATTAGGCTCTTTTCAGGTATCCCAGTATTGATATTTAATATTGAGGTACCTGATCGGTGATACACGTAGGATTCTGCAACCTTGTGCAGTCATTTTGGTACAAATAAAAAAAAAATCTGCCACTCGTTAGTGTGATGTGCAGCTATCAGCCGACAGCATGCGGCTCTTTGTTAATGACATTTACATCAACGTCAGCTCCCATTGGGTACTTGTAGTTTTCCAACCTTGATTTCAGTGGACTTGTTTTTTTATTAAGTTGCTTTAGATGAATATTATGATTTTAAGAAATGTCCAAATTATACCATAATGATCCGTGGGTGTCATAGATTATAACTATAGAGCAGACACAAGCACAATATGTCTGCTTTAACTAGCAGCTATTGTTTAGACTCTTTCAACACTGTTTCACTCCTCAGTTATGAATGACACATACTATAGGACCTTTACACTGTATCTGACCCAAAATGGTGTCTTGGAAATGCTGTCCCCTTATGTCCATTGTTACACCTCGTATTGGAGATTGTCAGTGTAATGTAGCGACTCTATATCCGGTAAGCCCTTGGTTAGTGGGCCTCGTCTCTGTCAGACTATTGTGGCCTACTGGAGTTTACAACAATGCTTTACCAGTGTATGCTACTCGCTCATCGTGCCTTCTGTCACTCACACAGCACCCTCTGCTGCCCCAGAGGACTCGCTTGTTCCCCAAGTACGTTCTTTACATATCTATGCCACTGATGGCCAATAGGCTGCGTTCATCTGAATCTTATAGTTAACATTTGCATTGGAGGGTCAATTTTAAAGACTTTTTGGAACTTTTAACCATGTGGTACTGTTGTTTCCTCATCAAAAGCATACCTGAAGTTGCATTTTGTTTTATTCACGCTTGTTGCATAAATCCTTTAATCTAAAGTCATCTTCTCTGAGCCTCAAAAAGGCTTTGATTGCATTTTGCCAGTTTTGTTACCTCATAGGTAAAAATCCAGACTTCTACACTAGTTTTAAGCCCCTAAGCCACACGGACTCCATGTGTTTACTTTCTAATTGTTCATTCCCGTTGCTGACAGCAGCACCTACATGCTTCATTGGAAACGGAGGTGAAGTTTATAAAGTATATTTTCCAAATGCAGACATTATTTTAAGTTAGAAAATGTGAAATACTCATCCCAAAGTGACCAAAAGCATTTTTTAAAGAAAATTGAATCCACAAGAAAGTGTTCTTTAATGTATAATCTGATGCTAAATATTTCAGTGCAGATGTTTTAACCTGGTTCATTTTGTTTTAATTATTTGGCCTGTTCACATGAAACAAAAAGTGGCACAAAGTCCAGTGTAACATTTTGTGAAAGTTAAATGTAGAGTTTCAGTTTGAGTTATTTCTTTTAAAAATATGAACGGTGTAAACTTGGAACGCAGCCTATTGTCTTATGGGACTAAAGGCCAGAGGTTAACACGCCTACTAAAGCATTACATCATGATATTGTCATGTTACTTTATGTAAATATAAGTTTATTTATTTTTCTTAAATGTCCTTTCTATTCATTGTTGCCATGCGTCTATGCTAAAGCCATTAAGATTTGTAATTAGTAATTAAACAGTATTTTGCGTAACACTGGATCCTGTCTATTTCTTGTGCAGTCTTCTAAAACCACAGTCAGTTTTTTTGACCTCGGTTTCTACATTTACTAGAGTGACTTTTAGAAAGAAAATGTAGTTAACAGTATTTTTTGCACATCCTATATTTTACTAGTACGTGATGAATATTATTTTGAAGTAACACTAATACTTCACTACAACATGAAGATGATTCTGTGATGTAGTGGGGTAAGCATTTACCTTTGAACTATGAGGTTACTGGCTCTATTCCTGTGTACGTCTCCCTGGTTAATACACTACACCCACATGGTCCACTCCAGTCGCAGTAATGTGGCAGGGGTGGAAAGAGAAACTACGCAAGTCGAATTAGTTACATGTCTAGTTTTATAATCAGTAGCAACTAATAATTACTTCCTTTATACATCTGATAAATACTCAACTTTACTGCAATACTTGAGTACATCATTTGTGTAATTGTGCTTTTTTGAGCAGATTTTTAAACATGTAATTGTAGGCATGTAATTGTAATTCGCTACCTTTAAAATCATAGGTGTTACTGAGTACAGCTCAAGTCCCAATCATCCCAGTGCATTGCTGTCTCACTGTAGTAATAGGTCACCTGCTCTGATCAGAGAATATGTGGATTACTGTTAAAAAAACTCAGCTTTAAATTGTTTAGTTAGTGAGGTTTTGTTTAAAAGAATGGTGTATGTGACAAAAACTAAAAAAAGTTATTAGTGATTATTTTTCATATGTACTTTAGCCTATACGCCTATTATTTAAGTACAAGTTTGGCAGCAGTACTTTTAACTTGCAACAGAAGGTAAGTAAGACATTGATTTTCAACCAGTGTGACAGGGAACACTAATGTGCTTGAGGTATTGCAGGTGAGCCTTGGGAAAAAAGTGTCCGGAGTGAGTTCTGATCCAGTAGGGAATGCAAATCTCTACTGAACTAAAGGTAAAAAAAAACAGACACAGGATAATATTAGCAGTTTTTGTTTGTTTGTTTTTTCCAAATAGGTGCAGTTTAGTGAGTGGTGTTCCATGGAAACATTTTTGTCAAAAAAGTGTGCCACAACTCAAATAGTTTAGTTTATTACAAAATGAGAAAATATACAGTAAAAACATTAAGCACAATTTAGCAAATACATTTTGTAAATGGGACACACTGAAGTAGTCCTTAGCTTATAAATGGGGCCCATAGCAATTAAAATACAGATAATACATGTTACAGTTACTCAAAACTCAAAAAAGGTTGAAAAACACTGAGGTAAGTTACACTTCATGGTCCCTGTAAGAAGGTTTGTTCTGCATTTGACCCATCCTTCAATGCCGCTGAGGCAACCTGTCAGGAGCACCGGGCGCCCGGGGACCCATCTACAGATCTTGAGTTTGTCTTGGTCAGAACAACCTTAGCTGGAGGATTTTACCTATAACCTACCCGTTTTTATTTATTCGTTTGGAAGGGCATCCGGAGTAAAAAATCTGCAACATCACAGCACAACTTTTTTACTGTTGCAACAAGCATCATTTCTAAAGACATACTACTAAAAGCATACAATTGTTGTGTCCTTGGGCAAGACATTTTACTCACCTTGCTTACAGTATATGCATGTGGTGTGTGACTGGTGATGGGGTCTGGCAGCTGGTGAACAGGAGTAGTAAACAATTGTGTCCAACATAAACATATGGAGGAGCGAAGAAGAACGCAATAAAATTACAGATATAGGAACAAAGAAGTAAAAGCATCACATGAAAAAATCTCCTTAAGTAGGGCTACCTGCTTAAAAATTTACCTCAAGAGTAAAAAGTAAAAGTATTTTAGACCGATTTTGACAACTATTTAAATGTGATTTTGATGAAGACAAATTAGCAAAGTTCTTGAATAGAAACAACTGAATCTATTTCTCATTTTTCATGTGGTTTGATTTGTATATTTTTAGTATCCCCTGTTACTTAAGTAAAGTACAGTACTGGCGATGCATTAGTGTTTTTTGGCTCCTCTCGCAGACACTCCCGTCTGCAGTCTGTTATTCCAGATTTAGGTTAAAAAAACATTCTTGAGTATTTGAAGTGTCCACAGTGAGTAGTGCACTGTACGGGGCTGTGTGCAGAGCCGAATGTGTTACAGATGTGAGAAACCCGAGCTACTGTCCCAGTCACTTCCTGAGTCCTGTCCAACCATAACCATCACACGCACACACAGGCTCAGTCCACACTGCACTTTATTTGGTTCTCTTCAATGCAAAAATATATAAAAAAAAAGAACATCACAGTCAGTTTTAATTTACACACAAACAAAACGATAAAAAAAACATCCAGGGTCAAACATGTTTAAATACGTTTCAAATGCCCAGAGATAAAATGGAGACTGTACAAAATGAGGAGGCAGGAGGACGCATTGGTCCAGCTGCAATGGCACATGAAGCTGCCTCAGTGAAAGCACACCATCCAAACACAGGTCAAACACGTCACAGTGAAACAGTATGTCCCCACGCACCTGAACGCACCACGGACCCAACGGAACCTGAACGCAACGCGGCCCAACCAGAGCCTGAACTCACTCATCTAACAGAGCCTGAAAGCACCGTGGACCCGCCAGAGCCTGAACGCATCATTCATCTAACAGAGCCTGAACGCATCACTCATCTAACAGAGCCTGAACGCATCACTCATCTAACAGAACCTGAACGCATCACTCATCTAACAGAACCTGAACGCACCACCCGCAGCTATGAAGAGTGGAGTGTGCTCAGGTCTGTGGAGCTTTGGACCAGTGTGGCAGAGCGCTGTTCTGGGAACAATGGGCCAATGATATGTCAGTGCTACAGAACATATGGAAGGGCTTTTTGTGTACCCCTCAGTACAGTAGTACCTCTGGAGCACCTCAGGACAGTGGCAGGTCCTGACCAAACTGACTGATGATATGAGTTTCAAAAGTGTAAAGACAATACTTTCCCATTAGGTCATTATTTAACCTGCCAAAAATGAGGGTGCAAGCACCCTTATAGAGTGCCTCAGGAGTACCTCAGGAGTACCTCTGGAGTACCTTTGGAGTACCTCTGGAGTACACCTCTGGAGTACCCGTCCGGAGTACACCTCTTGAGTACCTCAGGATTCCCCCTCTGGACTACCTCTGGAGTACCTCAGGAGTACCTCAGGAGTACCCCTCAGGTGTACTTCTCAGGAATAGTTCTGGAGGGTGGTGTCGTGCAGGGACAGCAGTTACAGGCCCAGTGTGTCACTGAGCTTCAGAACAAAAATCAAATTATTTACATTTTCAGTCTCGAACAATGAACAAAGGAACAGGAACAGGGGTAAGTGCCGCCAGACTGGTCAGTGCCCTCTTGTGGCCCTGTGGTCAGCTGCAGCTCCAGTGCAGAAAAGCATCACGGGAATGTGCTCCGACCCCATCACTGTGAACAGAGGACAGAGTCAGTACAGTCTGGCCTGAGCCTCACACTGCTCTCATTGTCTTCTACAGAGCCTGTCTGGGGGATGCTGGTCTGAGCAACACCAGACACACTGTGTACAAGAAAAGCACAAATGTGTATGGGTTAACTTAACTACAGTATGTGCATTTCTTGTCTGGTCCTGAGGGGGCGCTGTACCTGTTCAGTGGGGGCCCTCTTGTCTCCGTTGACCGCTTTGAGCAGAACAGACTCTTCAGTCTTCATCTCCACCACAATGTCCTTAGCACTGCCCTTCTCTTTGGTTCTGCACAAACACATGTTTATCTGTCAAGGATCTGTTTGAGGTTCCATAGGTTTTATATATATGAGCCAGCAGAAGTAGTATCAGCTGGAGTAGTAGTAGTTAATAGCATAGTAGTATGAGAAGTACTCACATGCTCTGTTTGCCTGAGCGGCCGCAGGGAAGCCGGTTCTTCTTGTGGAGGAAGTAGATGACACTACCCAGGATGGCGAGCAGCAGGAGGCCCAGGATGATGACCACGATGAAGACTCCACTGCCCTCAGCTGTAACCACACAAAGAGAAGAGCTCTAACCAACCAGATACCACAAAAGGGACTCTTTATGACCACACAACCACCGCACAAGAGACTAGTTATGACCACCCATCTACCACACAAGAGACGAAGTATAACCAACCAACAACCACACAAGAGTTACAACTCGCTAACTACCCTCTGCTCTGTGGTGAGTCTTTGCTGTGATTGAAATATTGTTCACTGGAAAGTCTATTGTAAAGGTGTAGGTTTACCTGGAGAGAAGGCAGCAGGAGCAGTCACCATGGGAACTGTGAACAGGAAACAAACTGATAAGCTCAGCTCAGCTGTTTACATGCACATACCAAAATCTGATCGTTATCTGATTTCTGGAGTAGTGAGTAACTGTTCCATCTGATGTGAGTAGCACAGGTTCTGACAAGGTTTTAACTGGAAAAGTTATGTTTAAGATTGAAAGAGTTATTTTAAAATTCATTGTACTTTATCTTCCAAATACTTATTTTAAAGTTGACAAAAAAAATCTATTAAAATGTACAATTAGTTTCAGCTTCATTTTGGGCACTCTGAGTCTCCCCTCCCTATGCACTCCTCCTTCAGCATTATCTGGTAAACAACATGCGTTTTTGTAGCATGACTATATTGTCCCTGCTTTGACCTGTGTTTTGGTGAGATAGTACTGTCCCTGCTTTGACCTGTGTTTTGGTGTGACGTGTGTTTTGGTGAGATGTTACTGTAACCTGCTTTGACCTGTGTTTCAGTGAGATAGTACTGTACCTGCTTCGACCTGTGTTTCGGTGTGACCTGTCTTTTGGTGAGATGTTACTGTAACCTGCTTTGACCTGTGTTTCAGTGAGATGGTACTGTACCTGCTTTGACGCTGAAGACTCGCGCCTCAGAGCCTAGGTCATTGGAGGCGTTGCACACGGCACTGAAGTCTGCGCTGACCCGGACGGACACAACGCTGAGGGAGGAGTGAGAGAAGGAGCGAGAGACCACCTCCTCCCAGCTCTGCACAGCACAAGACACATGTGTCACACCACAGTATAACATTTCATCTATTAAAGTGCATATCTTTTTCATCATGTTTTTCTAGTTATGACTTAGTTTGGTGGGATAGTACCTGTGGTAAATATTTATCATAGTTTTACATCAGTTAAGTGACAGTGGAAAACAGTTGAGAAAAAAAGTACAAAAAAAACAGAAGTTGCAGTGAGTTCGGAATACTTCTACCCATGTTGTCAACACAGAAAATTCAATCCAAAATGACAGTTTATTGTTTTAATGAAGGTTTAAAGGTGATGTCATTTATTTTATATCGTCAAATCATAAGACAAGTTTTGCCCCCTGTAAACATTATGGTTGCTAGGTAGAATTGCCAACACGTATATCATATGTGCTACCTGTCCATTCAGAAAGAAAAATTATAAACTTCACCAAAATTAAAAAAAAAACAAAAAACTAGAACAGATTTTTGGTAAAAAAGTATAATTGTGTGAATTATGTTTCAGTGAAATGTGTAGTCTAGGTCAGGTCAGAATACTTGGTTAAAGTTGCATTTTGTGTCAAAATGCAGATGTTTCGACCTAGTATATGGTTAATGTCTGTAACATTGACACAAAAACTGGCAAACTTATGGACCCCAGTACATTTGTGCATTTCTAGTTTCTTCAAAAATAGCGATTAACAAATACCCAAATGAGTTATATAGGCCATCGCATGTACACATTTAGGAGGAATTACATACATAACAACTTATTTCCATTACATTTATGCTAGTGGGTAGAGCTTGGGTTGTTGGGGTGCTTGGGTTGTGCCGGGGTTGTGCTGGGGTTGTGCATAGGTTGCGTGTGGGTTGTGCTGGGGTTGTGCTTGGTAGCGGGTCATACCTGGGCTGCAGACAGGCTCCAGGACAGTGTAGGAGGGGGGGATCCTTGGGCCTCACAGCTCAGGTTCAGCACTCGGCCTGTGGGCTGCTCCATGCGCACCTCCTGCTCCGGAGACTGCATCTGTGGAGCACCTGCCCACAACACATACAATTGAGCCCACAAAACTAGCACCACAGCACCTTTTAAAAGGAACTGGATGCAGCCTGCAGTCTTACGGCGTTAAAAAAACTGACATCATGACATTCTATAATCTGAAAACCACCTGCACATTGTCCCAGATGGGAAAAAGCATCTGTATTAAATATTATTGGCCTATAGAATGTTGTGATGTCATCCGAGACAGACACATACAAGTTTTTCTCATTCCCAGTATATGGACAGGCCTCAGAACCTCCAGAATTCACTCACTGAGCTGCAGAGGCTGCAATAGCACTGATTAATGATGAGTCCTTTTAGGTTTAAAGCAACTGAATTTCTGCATTGAAGCTGGCAACACAAATGATGGCACGATGCTCAAAGTTTTTGTAATTAAGAACAAATCAACATTACAATTGTTACTTATATCTTTATCTTGTATCTGGGGACACAGATAGGTCAAGTTTATAAAATTTTAAATAAAAATCTTACATACAGTTCCTTAGATCAGTGGTTCTCAAACTTTTCATACCAAGTATTACCTAAGATAATATTTTAAGTACCAGGTCTAAACCAGGTTTAATGAGACTAGACCATGGACTCAAACTTTTCATACCAAGTATTACCTAAGATAATATTTAAGTACCACCAGACCTAAACTAGAAATATATCAGGCCTAACTTAATTAAAATTCATTTTTTAAATGTGTTATATAAATAAACTTGAATTGAAATTAGAACATAACAACGCTAAAAATGAGACTAAACCAGGTCTAAACCAGGTTTAATGAGACTAGACCATGGAAAAGGCAGTATAAATAACAATTAACTCAAAGGAAGACAAAAGCATGCATAAAATTAAATAAAGCATAAATGCAAACTGCAGAGGCCCCATGTACCACCAGAGGCAGCCCGCGTACCACAGCTTGAGAACCACTGGTGTAAACAAACTTAAGTAATATGTTTAAATTGGGCTAGACTCTTATTCCTGCAGTGTGTGGATCATTGTGGATCATTTATTTATATCTTTTTTTTTTTTTAATCCTTAAATCATCTCCCATATTTGTAACACTAATCAAAAAGTAAAAAATCTTAAAGTGCCTATGACAGGTTGGACCACTCATTTGACTAAAACACAGGTAAAATCATTATATTCAAGATTTTTGCAAAAACATTCCAACTCGCTTTCCCAGTTTGGCCATCACACTTGGGAATCCCATAACCGTTATCTACCAAAACTCCTCTAATGTACATAGAAATTATTATCTGACAAATACAAATATAAGAAAAACACGTTTATTTTGTTGAAATCAAGTTTAAAGTATCAGAAAAAATGTGCTTCTTGTGTGTAAACTGTGCCTGACTTTTGGACAGATTTCTGCCTGGTGCGCGTCATCAATATTAGGCCTGTCATGATAATTACTATATCGACTTATCGTTCAATACATGATAGATGGAACAATTATTTTTGAAGGTCAATATTTATTGTGGTGAATTTTTTCTTTGTACTAGTGGAGAACATTTTGTTATTTTTTTGTTCTACGATAAGATTTGAGCTTTTGAGGGTTGAATAAATAACTAATTAGATACAAACTTAGTACTTAGTAGAGTTTCATTCTGCTATGTATTTATTGCAGCGCATGTTTTTAATCATATGGCACATTTAGAATCGCTTTTTGGGGATAATTTTACTTCAGGGTTTTTGTTTTAGTGGCATAAATTAGTTTCAATATGATTGTTTATCCTCTATATTTATTTTCAGCAATATATCGTGACAGGCCTAATCAATATGTTTTACTCTACGTCCTCTAATTTCCAACATATTTTTGAACTTTTCTTTGCAAATTACTTGTAGATTGGTGGAAAACTATCATTTCTATTTACAATATCTATAATTAGTCATGGGACAATATTGAAATTTGGTGTCACGATTATCATGGCCAAAATAATTGTGATTCACGATTATATCACGATAATTATTGTTGCTGACAGTTTTAAAATGTTCTGGATATGAGTAAGTACAATTTTAATATTATGAAAAGGTTCCATATTTAAACAACTTAAACAAGTATTGTTCTTTGTTATAAGTAGCTTTTTTCTGCACATTCTGGTGACACAATGACGATTATCTTTGTTGGAGATTATCACGATTATATAAAAAGTGCCACAAACGATTATTGTCAACCCTTTTTATCACTATAAATTATATTATTATTTATTATTGTATTGTTATAATCCCACCAAATTAAGTCAAAATTAGAGAGTCATAAAATATGACATATGCACTTTAAGTTTCAAACAGATGACTGCTGTTCCCGACCTTAAATGTGAATGTACTGGGAGCGCGTCTCACCGTGTACGACGATGTGCACGGAGCTCTGGGTGTGCAGAGCGGGCAGAACGGGCACCATCACCTTCTGACATATGCACTTTAAGTTTCAAACGGATGACTGCTGTTCCCGACCTTAAATGTGAATGTACTGGGAGCGCGTCTCACCGTGTACGACGATGTGCACGGAGCTCTGGGTGTGCAGAGCGGGCAGAACGGGCACCATCACCTCACACACATACTCCCCCGCCGTGTGGTACGACGCATCCTGGAGGAGGAGACTGGACCCAGTACCCACCATGCGCCCGTCCTGCACAGAGGAGGCAGACAGAGGCACAGGGGGGCAAAGGGGGCATGGGGGTTTTCAAAGTCAAGATTCTGTTCACAGTGCACATTTTACACACATGCAAGACTGAAATCTGAACTGAACTATTAAAAGAATCCCATGCATTTCAGAACATGTTTGTGGAGATCTAAACTACAGGGTTAGCAGCTTTAACACAGAATAAGACCCCACTGAGACACAGGGAGGGCATCTGACTGATATTTCAGAACATGTTTGTAGAGGTCCAAAGTACAGTGTTAGCAGCTTCATACATTAGATCTCATGGTGACACGGGGACATTAAAGAAGATATATTATGCTTTTTTATTTAGTATTAAACTATAACATTTGCAGATCATCATTTTACATTTTGTTCATTATAAACCACAATAATGACCTAAAACAGCTTATTAAAACCTTATTATACCTCGGGCCATTATGAGTTTGGGGTCTTTTGTTTCAGCTCTGTCCGGTTTGGTTCCAAAGACTTCAAAAATCCTTTTTTGGAACAAGCTTCAGACAGAATTTAATGAGAGGTGCTATAGTCATATACAGTATCACACAGTATGGAATTTGGAACAAAGAATATTGACCATGATGAGCAATATAACATCTGGGTTTATGCATTTCTGTTTCCAAATATTAGACTATTTTAATCTCATGGACAAATCCTCTTCACAAACACTGGCTATGTTTACATGTCCACCAAAATCTAACTATAATCTGATTTCTAGACCTTTAAAGAAGGCCTGTTGTGCTGTTATCTGCTTTATAGTTATTATCTATGACACCGGTGATTCATCATGTTATAATTTGGACATTTTAAATCACAACATTCATGATTATTTACATTGTAGATTCTCTCTGAACGCATCAAAACTATGAACGGACATGTAAGGAATGTAGTAAAGAAAAAAATTAACTCAAAATAACTCAAAACGTGTTTTAGATTAAAAAATAATTAAAATAGCCACCCTTTGCTTTGAATCCTGGTTCGCACCTTGCATTTTTTGAACCTGAGGCACAGCTGTGAAGTGAAAACCATTTCAGGAGACTTCATCATGAAGCTCACTGAGAGAAAACCAAGAGTTTGCAGCACGGTCAACAAAGCAAAGGGTGGCTACTCTGAGGACTTGAATATAAAAATATAAAAAACATTTAGTTGATGTAGCCAACTTTTTTCTTTACTACATAATTCCATATATCTTGCCTCATATATTTGGAGTCTTCTGTGTTTGTATAAAATGTAGAAAATGGAAAACATAAAGAAAATAAATACATTGAATGAAAGGGTATGTCCAAACCTTTGATTAGTAGTGTATGTGACTATGGCACAACTTTTTCCTCCCTCACAAAATTCTGTCTAAGGCTTAGTCCTAAAAAGGTTGTTTGGGTCCTGAAACAAAAGATTGGTGCCTGAACTATCAAACATGGAAGAACCAATCAAAATACAACTTAAAGAGCCCATATTTCACCTCTGAAATTGCCAATTTGTACTGAACAAAAAGGTAGCTGTTAACCTGAAAACTACCGCTTCATGACATCCTGGGTGGAACAGAGCACTTTGAACAGTAATTTTGCATTTGAGTAATGCAGAATTACTCAAACGTGTGAATGAAACAAAGCACAACTCCAGGTATGTTTTTGTTGAGGTAATAACATTCTAACATGGCTTAAAGCTCACAAGAGTCAATTTTGTGTAATATAAGACCTTTAATAATAATGATGAGGGTAAAAGTGGATTTTGCATAATATGTCCAATTTAGGTTTTCTGCATTAACTAAACAATTGCAGTCTTTGTGAATTGCTAATTGTGACCATTCAAATTGTAATGATTCAATAGCCATTCATCTTGTATCCTTAGTGAGCCCTTCAAGTCCAAAGAAGCCACCTTCACTGTATTCCCTGTAGGGTTGTCTAAAGTATCAAAAATATACTAATCGATACTAAAACTAGTATCGAAACTAAATACTCATTTGAGCAGGTATCGATACTAAAAAGTCACATTCACAGGACAGAAATGAACCTTTCCTGAATAGATGTAGAATGATCTTGAGCTGTATCAGAACAAGTATAAGACACACAGACTAGTACACGCCCATGGACCACTGTGTTGTAGAATGCTGACTAAATAAAGAGTGTTTTTTATTGTCATTGTGGTATCGGTATTGAGTATCCAGTCTGTTCCTTAGAATCGCAATTTAGTATCGTGACAACACTAATTCCCTGTACGTTCATGTGATTGTTGGTAAGTGCATGTGGGCAGCAGCAGCAGACCTTGTACCAGGTGGTGGTTGTCGGTAGGGAGGACAGGGCGTTGCAGGTGGCCGTCAGAGCCTCTCCTCGGAACATGATCTCGGTCTCTGCTGGGACCACCACCGCAGCGTCCAGGTCTGGAACACAGGGGGCAGTAGTGAGGGGCTGGGTATGTACTGTGTCATTATATCCACCTCCTTATAGGTTGGGTTCACGTGACATCAAAACATTCTATAATCCCTATAGTTTCAAATTGATACTTTGCAGTTGATGTCATCAACATTCCTTGGGGGTGTGACGCTAACTGTAGGCACTGCTCTGTCAAAAGCTTTGTTAGACTTTAATCTGATCTTTATTTCACCATAATCTGACCAGAAAGAAATGCATTATCTGGAACTACAACAGGTGAGATGATTTGCGCTGTTAAACAAGTCTCACACATAAAATTACAGTCTCAAGCTAGTTAGCATTAGCCAACAGTTTTTCATTAGTCAAACTCACCATTTTTTGAAAATCAAATGTCTAAACAGGACCATGAGCGCTTGTATTGATCACAGGCTCCTGAAAATGTGTTGTTTAAATCCATTTTGTATTTTCTCTTGAGTTTTAAAGATAGATCTTAAAACAGTTTGCTAATGTGTGCATTGAGTCACCATTGTAACTGTTGAACCTTCCCGCCATATACATATATGTAGGGGGCTCCCTATAAACTCTGCATTTCATCCGTACACGGGGCTTAGCGTTCCATGTCAATCAAAACCACCCAACTGCTGTGTGCTGTATTTTCTCTGAAGACTGAGTTCAGTTCATAATCAGCTGATGGAATAACAGCGAATATTAAGCTTCAGCCACATTGTCAGTATTTAGTTAAATGCAATTAACTAATACCTTTGTTTATAATTTTCTTTTATCTAAGAAATTATAGCTCACTTTTGTCAAGACAAACCTGTCCCAACACCCTCAACGTGCCTGTTCCTAAACCTAACCCTGATCCTAACTTTAACCTTAACCTGACTGTTAAAAAAATGTATTTTCAAAACTCAACATTTTGTCCCCTTAGAATTATAAGGTTCTATCTGACATTTTTGTCAAAATTGAGTTATTCATATATTCTTGTTCCTGGGTGCCTACTGTATGCTATAGCAAAAGATGAAGTCTAAATCTGTCAACTGGACAAATCGATGTAGGAGTGAAAGACAACCCTTCCTTAAACAGGAATGGAGGCCTGAGACACAATCTCTCACAAATCTATGATTCCATCCTCAGACCCAAAACAAATAGGAACAAAGAGAACACTAGGGGGTCGTTAAAGGTTGAATAGGTTCGTTAGGCTGAAACTGGAGATAATAGCTGTTTACAGTTTCAGTGCAGTTAGCCCCTCCCTTCAGGTAGATATAAGGCCAGCAATCTGACTAGAACTGAAGAAGCAGCTTGGATGAGCAGCGAAACGTCTTCACTCCTACAAAAATTTGTCCAGTTGACAGATTTAGACTTTGTCTTTTGCTATGGATCAGACCTGGACGACTGAGGGATTACACAGACATACTGTATGCTATCTTAATTTTGGTATAGAGTTTGGTACTTTTTTGAGGATTTTACGAGCAAAATCGATTTGAGAATTCACTTGGTGTTATTAGGTAAAGTTCTGTCTACCTGAACCAATCAGAACACTAAATAAATTTTAATTGACCAATCACAGTGAGCTGCTTTGGAATATTGGCGTTCCATCCTTGCTCTGTTGCAGAAGACAGCATTTTTGATATTTAAAGGACATTTCAGCCCAAATTTCAGATAAATTTACTGTATGTATTTTGAGTCATTGTGACAGCCATAAAACCAACTGTTTAAAATAAGTTGACCACTGGAAGATAAGTTCTTGTTTTGGCATGTTTTGTAGATGGAACCGTATCATTTTAAATTAATTATGCTTTTTCAGAAGGTTCTATCTGAGAATGACCACTTTCCAGAACACCCACTTTCACAAAAATTTAGACTAACCTGAGGGTGGCCTTAATTCTCATGTATCAAATAAATGTACCCCCTCTTTTATTTCTACTGTACAAGCAGTCAAAACCTAAACCTAAATATCTCAGATGTACCCAGAATGCAGATAGAACCTTAGAATTCTAAGGGGACGATTTATGAGCATATTCACTTCCACAAAATGGCTGTTTGGCATAACTGTGCTTGGTGGAAAAATAGAGCCACTCTGATGCATCAATGCAAAGTAAAAGAAAAACTGAATTTGTTTTTGTTATAATTTAAGTCTAAATTCACTTTGTATAGTTACAAAGTATGTTTTTTTTAGACCTGGCAGCAGCAGCTCAGGTGAATAGGAAAACATCTTTAAAAGTTGGTTGCCATGGTTGCAATAAAATGTTAAGTCTCGCCCCCAGACGAAATGCCGAGCTTTTAGGGAGTCCCATACATGTAGAACTGCAAGATGTCACTGCAAAGTATCAATAAAGGTCAGACACGTCAGAATTCACTAGTCTAAACATTATGGCTGCTGACAGTTAAGAAATTACCTCTTTGTATGTTACAACTGCTACCCGTGTCCAACCAGGAAGTAAAATTATAAACTTCACCAAAATTAACTCGAATAAACTAGGCAAGATTTGTAGTGCGATCTTAAAGGAAGGGAGCTTTACAGTTTTAAATAAAGTTCACACACACACACACACACACACACACACACACTGCATGAACCAGTGGTATGTGGTACTCACAGTGCACAGTGAGCTGCACTTCTCCCTTGGCCTCAGAGGAGCTGTGGGGGTCTCCAGGACGACACTGGTACAGGCCGCTGTCTTTACGGGACACAGAGGACAGGATCAGCACGTCACCCCTGCTGTCCAGCGGGACGTCCGGCTGCTGCAGGACACATGAGGTTAAGTTAAAGTCAACGCAACACAACAAAACATGCACGATTAGGATGGGCAATATGGTGATAAAAAGCTAATTGTGATCTCATCCATGTGACAATCTGCTTTTTTGGTCATATCGTCAGATCGTGATTCAGTGTGCATCTGTTTAATGCACTTCTATGCTCAAACACAGACACTTTTCCCTACCCACTCCTCCTATCAGTCAACATCCCTAAAGCTCTGTGAAGTAAATGAATCATGATAAAATCGAAATCGAGATCTGGCTCAAAGAAAATCGTGATATTATTTTGTCATATTGGCCCCTATGCACAATACAAACATACATTTACACACGATTATCTATGGGACATGAACATGACTGAAGTTCAGAGGGGAGTGGAGTAGCCAGAAATTGTATTTAGTAAGAAAGAACCACCCAGTTTACCTAATAATACTGTTTTGAGTAGTGTCATACTGTTCTGGATGTGTCAAAAATTAACTTGTATGTACTCAAGAAAGATTATTATCCTATGATTGATGTTCCATTATTTCTCCCAGAGCAGAGGGCACAGAGCTCACATTGTGGGACTGTCCTCTCACAAAGGAGTGTGTGACAGTGGACCGGCCTCCTCTGAGTGGGACCCTCCGGACCATGGGAACACATCCATCCTCATGTCCCCTTCATAGACTGTGTGTATCTCTGGACATAGCTAACGCACTAGCTGCCGTGTTCCAAATAGGAAGTGACCATGGGCGCAAAGTGTTTCCTTCGAAGTCTGATTCCTATTGAAAAATGGAGGCCCTCTCTCTGTAACTGCTGCTGTCAGGTTTCTCATTCTGACCTTAAAATGTTCGCATTAACCCACACTACATGATCCTGGTGTTTTGATTTCACTATTTGGTAAATCAAGATATGAACCCCTTTGTCAAAGCTTGATCTCGTGTGATCTCTGAAGCTAAGCAGAGCTGGGCTTGGATAGCTCTTGGATGGGAGATGGTGCCAGTGTCAAAAACTGTTGCTGTGAGTGTGAGTGTTGGTGACGGTGCAGATGGGCAGCCTCGCTTCCGTTAGTCTGTTCCAGGGCAGCTGTGGCTACAGTAGATTATCACTACTGAGTGTGGAGTGAATGAGCTTCTGGAAAAGCGCTGTATAAAACAAATGTATTATGACGTGTTTGAGTGTCTGTATAATGCAGATAACAATTATCAAAATACCATTACACTTAATTTAACCGTCAACTAGTCATGATTACTCTGCCCTACTCCCCTCAAGCCCCTCTCACACCCAACCTCGTACTCCCCCTGATACCACCCTCACACACACCCCATAACACGCTATAATCCTCTGTACTCCAACAACTCCAACGACTACTACTCTACTACTAACGCTTCCTTTTACTGCTGCTGCTACTACTACTACAACTTGTGCTAAAATTCGGGTATTACTTTTTCAAGCAGATTTAGTTTACTAAATTTGCATGATGTTTTGTCAGCAAAATCTCCACAAAACCAAAGACTAATCGTGAATGAGTCTTGTAACAAGTGACAACGAACAAACAAACTGCAATGAACAGCTCAAAAGCCTTTCTGTGGACCATGAGAACCACACCCCCTCCTGCGCTCTGTGTGCTCAGTGGGGCCGGGTGCTGAGGGGGCGGGTGGGGGTGCAGAGGAAGTGTGGGGTACAGAGGGGGTGCAGAGGGGGCAGTATTTTCTCTGGAAGATTTTCTGCCACATTTGGTGTAAAAAGTTGAAGCATCTCAGAGATCCATGGCTAGCTGCTTAGCTAGGTTCTTGCACGGTCTCCATGGATACAGGACAGTTCATTTCACACAATACAACTGCCCGTGACTTCTATCTTTTTAACTCCACAAGCTGCACTACTTAGTTGGTTAAAATCCTAAAAAGACTGCTCAGTGTGAGGGGATGCACAGTGGGTTGGGGTATACACTGGGGGTGATCGGGTGCAAAG
>KN469860.1:0-11843 GCA_000787095.1 Periophthalmodon schlosseri
GGAGCCTTGCCACCGAGGAGCTTGCCAACCACCTCAGTGACTTCAGCCAGGGTGATGGACGAGTCCGCCTCCGGGTCCCCAGTCTCCGCTTCCTCCTCGGAAGACGTGACGGTGGGATTGAGGAGATCCTCAAAGTATTCCTTCCACCGTCCGACAACATTCCCAGTCGAGGTCAGCAGCTCTCCACCCGCACTGTAAACAGTGTTGGTGAAGCACTGCTTCCCCCTCCTGAGGTGTGGGACGGCTTGCCCAGAATCTCTTGAGCCCATCCGATAGTCCTCCCCAAACTCCTCCAAACCCCGAGTTTTTACCTCTGCGACCGCATGAGCCGCAGCACGCTTGTCCCGCCGGCACTTGTCAGTTGCCTCAGGAGTCCCACAAGCCAACAAGGCTTGATAGGACTCCTTCTTCAGCCTGACAGCATCCCTTACTTCTGGTGTCCACCACTGGGTTTGGGGGTTGCTGCCGCGACAAGCACTGCAGACCTTACGACCACAGCTACGAGTGACCATAGCTACGAGCAGCCGCATCGACAATAGAGGCAGAGAACATATTTTGCGAACAAAATAGCAAAATAAAAACCCCAGGATCATGTAGATTGGGTTAATATGAACTTAAAAAAAAAATAATGAGCCTGACAGAAGCAGTTACAGAGAGAGGGTGACTTGGAGCCAGAGTCGATGTAGCCGAAAGCGTGCGCATGCTCACTTCCTATTTGGAACGCGGCAGCTGGCAGGTTAGCTATGTCCATTTATATATACAGCCTATGATCATAACATAACAATGGCTAAAAGTTCAAACTAAGGGCCTTTAGCAGTAGGTCATGGATCTGGAGTAAAACTGCCAAAAGTAACTAAATCTATAACAATACAAAGAGTGTGTCAGGTAGTTCCATTGTGAAGGTGATCTGACAGTGTATTTCACTCTTCTAAAGCACTGACATCTCACTCAGGGGAGCGCTCACGGAGAGACGGGCCTTAGAGCTATCCATTCATCACACGCCACTCGTCCTCCGCTCCATCTGTCCATCCGTCAGCCTGTTCCTGCGCACCTCCTCCAGTCTGGACATCTCTCCATCACCAGTCCAGCTCAGGTGGAGCGCGACGCAGCAGCAGAGGAGCCAAAAATAAAAACTAGAGGAAAGAACTGTTTAAGGAGACATATTATGCATTCTTATAGTTATAATTCCCCTTTAAACATGCTTTTGATCATTTTCTAATGATTTCTACATTTGCAAAACACACTTTATAAACAACACCTCTGTTTCCGATGAAGTATTTAGGAGTTGGAGCTCCCCCTGCTGTCCGCAACAGGAATGAACAATTGGAAAGTAAACAATTGAAGTCCTCATCCCCTGTGAATGCTACGCTAACAGAGCCATGTGTTTGTTGTGAACACAGTTTGACTGCAGAATCCAGTGGTGGTTTATGGGTAAAAAAAAAACTAAAGGAGAAATCCAGATTTTTACCTGTAACGCAACAATCCAGGCAAGATGTGAACAGAGCATTTTTGAGAGCTCAGAAGTAATGAATTAATAAAAGCATGAATTAAGTCAAATACAGCTCCAGGTAAGTGTTTGATGAGGGGACACCAGTAGAACATGGTTAAATGTGTCTTTTACAGGAGAAATTATATAAGCTTTTAAGCATGTTCTAACAATGTTCCTTAATCATTAGTTCACTCAGCTGTATTTTGATTGATTCATGCATGTTTCAATTATCCTGTATTGTTTTGCCTTTGAGGCTTGAGAGCTCGAGAAGCTTGAGAACATTCTGTTTTCACCTACCCCCTATCTCCTCCCATTGCCAGTGCTTATTCCAAAATTCAGAGTCCTAGTCATAAAGATAGGGTTAAAAGTGTCACATAGCCATTTTACAAGAATATAAAAATAAATGGATTAAACTCCGTAAAGCGCTCTGCAGTTTTGACCAATACGTTAATGGACCTGTTTCTATTACGAAGCCATTTTAGATCAATATTGCAGTTTTTTTCTTTTTTATCTTTTTTAAAAGAGATTATATATACAAATATGGGTCTGTTTAACCATCAGCTGTGTTTGAGTAATCTATTTTGTCCCAAGAATACACCCTAATAGATATATTTTAGAAAAATCATTTTAAATGTTCATATATTGTCATTTTTATCAGTACTCACGCATAATGGAAAGTAATTAAATGTAACCAAATGTATTCACGAGTAAAAGTAACTAATCCCAATGGCTTGGTAGAATTAGCACATGAGCCATTTTGGGCAAAGCAATAACATCTCCGTGGTGCACCTTTAAAAATGGTGCACCATGGAGATGTGGGCGCATGGATGACGTAGGCTTGTGGGCTGAGCATTGAAAAAGATCACACATGAATGACATATAAAACCTCTTCAGGCATGTTTTTGATGAGGGAATCATCTTATAACATTATTATATTTATAACACTCTTTTAAAACACCTGCTAATGCAGTATAGACTTACTGTGGATACTGTAGAACAATCCAGGCAAAGCACAAACCTTTCCAAGCAGATGGCTTACCAAAAAAGTTAAATAGTGCACAAGTAACAAGTTAAAGGACTCATATTACGTGGTTTTCTGATCTATGTTATAATAATCAAAAATATACCTGGAGTATTGTTTTGTTTAATTCACAAATGTTTAACACACAAATCCTGCTTATTTAGGCTGAGTTCTTCTGTAAAACAGAAAACACTCTGTTCCACCCTGTGATGTCATGTGGTAACACAGGAAGTGCTCTACTGTGTTTTTTAAATCCATACACCTTCAGTGGAATCATTTGGAGGATTTCAGCCCTGCAATTGCTAAATGTAACTGTTAACTTGAAAACTATCGCTTCATGACATCACAAGGTGGAGCAGAGCATTTTGAGCTTTGGAGATGTAGACTAATATTAGAGGATTCCTCATATGTGAATGAAACAAAACACAATTCTGGGTATGTTTTTGAGGAGGTAAATGATGAGGCTTAAATCTCACAAGAGTCCATTTTGTGTCATATAGGACCTTTAAAATGTATATCCCTTTTGTAATAACAACATGTTATTAATGTGTGTTGTACATGTGTTTGACAATACTTTTCTATAAAATTGAGTTTGATATTAATCAATTGCAACTTTGTAGTTCTTTAGTTACCAGAGTTCCAATTGTGCCCTTTGTTGATTCACACCTTTTGGAACACTGTGTAAAATGGCCGCCAACCGACTAAGTTCTGATCGCTTGTCATGTTCCCCATCCTCAGCCCATTTCTATCCATTTGTCTTCTCCTCTCTCCTCTGCTTCGGATAATATATGGCATGACACCCAATCAGCAAATCCCTCCGCACACGTCATGTTTGCATTCGGCGACGCGCGCTAGCTAGCTGCACCCCGCACCGATGATTGATGGATGCAAAATGACACCGCTGTCACGCAAGAGTTGTCGTGCATTTTCATATTTGTCTGGCCCCGAAATGATGCATGCCTCGGATTCCTCCCATTTTCACTCAAGTAGTACAACCGCCGTGGCACCTGGAAACGTCTCATATACACACACACACACACTCTCGAACAAGGCTAGCACAGCGGCGGTGGAGTCTGTTAGTAGCCTGCTGGGTGATTTGTTAGCAGTGTTAGCACCCCGCAGGCTGACAGGAGGGGTCCATAAGGCAAAGGGGCTGGCCTCAGGCGGGTGGGAGGCAGAGCAGAGCAGGGGGAGCGGAGAGCGAAGCGAAGAGACAACAAAAAAGAACAGAATACAGCAGACACCGAAGGGGAAGATGGAGGATGGTTTGTCGTGAAATCCAGGGATGAAGGGTGTGTGCTTTTTGTAGCCATGCACTCAATAGAGCTGTTTGTCAGGATTATGGAGCCTATTGAGATTTGAAATGTGCCCACAGGAACACAAACAGGGACGAGGGGGACTAGCAGCTTTCAAGGAACTGGAATTGGTGGTTTTCAGATTGAAGAATGCGATGATGTCATAATCCCAGATCGGGCAAGAGCCACTTTTCCCTATTGAGTACATTTTATTTTTATGGGAAATACTAAAAGGTAAATGCACAAACAGCCGGATCTAGCCGTCAAGGGGCCCTAAGCAAAATTTGGTTCGGGGGCCCTTGCCACTTCGGTGATACTCGGGCTAAACTATTGATTATTCACATTCCACAACATCCACAGCTGGCATCAACTGCACTAAATATATCTGTATTGACCACATCAAACAGTGAAGCGCTTTCACTTTCACTTTAGTTTCACTTCATGATCATGTTATTTGCGTTCAATAAATGCAGGAAAACCTGATAAATAAGTAAATAGTCAGTGGGTGTTTACACATATTAACATGTGTATTGTAGCACTCATTAATTATACACGAAAACGCGAGTGCATATGGGGCTGGTTCATGGGTCATTCTCTTGTCCAGCAAAATGGAGGAACAGAGATTTAGCTTGGCACATACTGATGTAAAAATGTGAATAGTAGTGGCGCTGAAAGGATCTGAGACACTCTTGTGTAGAAAAATTAAAAGTCCTTTATTGAGACATGGACCAGCCTACGCCTTTCGACACCTAAGTGTGTTTGTCAGGGCTTAAGAGTAAAATGATGAGGGCACCGGGCGACTCCCTTTTGCAGTGGTAGGTGAGGTCACGTGACCACAGACATGTGACCCAAAAGACCCAACGCATACCCAAGACGCAATTATCAAAACGAGAAACGTGATGCATCGTGTACACAATAAAAACGCTGATAGAGAATGACAATATTAAAACTGAGACACTGTAAGTACAAATGACAAACAGTGGCTAAAACAGTGAGCAAAGACATCATGAGGGACTAGAGTTCAGAACTGTGGAAGAGAAATTTATACAAAGGGAGCGAAGTCTATCTCTCAAAAAGGGACTTTTAATATTTCCACACAGCGGTGCCTTGGATTCTTTCAGCTCCACTACTGTTCACATTTACGTCAGTATGTGCTAAACTAAATCTGTTTCTCCATGATAAGTGGCCTCATCCTACATCCTTCTGTCTGTCTCACGAGAGCCCCACTGAAGCACGTACCGCATCTCCTGTTTTTAAAGGCAAAAAATGCTTCTCTCATTAATATCAACAGTAACTCGCTGCAGCCTAAAGTCGCTGAATTCTTGACGTGAGCCAAAGTCAAGACAACAGACACACATGTGGTAAACTTACATCATGCTGTCTTTGAGCTGTCGCTGAGATGTGCTCATGAGCGAGGGAGGGGTCGAGGCACGGCAGCGTGGCGTATTGTACAAACACGTTTAACCAATCAGAACGTAATATTTACGCTGAGGAGCAAATCAGAGCCCCGTTTTGTCATAAGTACATGTAGATTGACAGACAAGAATAATAAAACAAAAAATAAATCAGGATTCAGGGCCCTTGCAGCTGCAAAGGGCCCTATGCAACTTGTGTAGTCTGTGTATAGGAACAACCGGCTCTGTGCACAAATATTAACTCTGATCTTTTCAATTAGTGACTAGACCCAAGAACTCACTGTATTACAACATAATTCTCAATTTTAACAAAGTTCATTTTAGCTGCCCCCATCTGTATGAAATATTATTGGCCATTGGAATTTTGCGATGTCATTTGAAACCTAGAGAGGTCAGACTGTAGATAGCGATGTTCTCATCCTAATGCAGACTGGAGAATGGCACCAAAAGCTGTGTAAATCAGCTGATAAGAGACATCACTGTAACATCACGTTGGAGGCTTCTGACCAAGGATGCAAGAGACAACATACTGGCACTGGAATGTTGTCTCTTGCATGTGTGATTTTAACCCATCGACTTGAGGCTGCTCTTTTCCTGATATTAGTTTTGCTAAACAAAAAGAGACTAGACTCTAGACTTTCTTTCTTTTTTTTATTAAATAGCTCCCTAAAAATGTGTTCTTAGTTTGGGTGAACATAGTGAAGTAAAACGTACAAGGCAATTATGCCTTTCCTAATCCAAACAGCATAACTGCGCTTTCTTCTTTGTTGAATGAGGAAAGTTTTTACTTGCTACAAACCATTTTCCACACAAAGATAATAAACTATTGGAGCTATTGTGGCTGGAGAGTCTAGGATTTGATTGACAACCCATTTTGCAATAATTTTCTGCAGAGTCAGAGCCAAACCTCCTTGCCAAAGCCTGATCTCTGGGTCTGGGCCTGGCTAATACTTAGATGGGAGACCGCTATGAACACAAGGTGACACAGTGCAGCACCTGTTGTTGTGTCCTTAGGCAAGACACTTCACCCACATTGCCTAGTATGAATGCAGTTTGTTGATGAAGGTCGGTGGGGCTGTTGACGCAGAATGGGCTTACTTCTGTCTGCCTCAGGGCACCTACGGCTTCAGAAGTATCTTACCACCACCAAGTATGGAGTGAATAATGCAGGAAATTGTAAAGCGACTTTGAGCATTTGGAAAAGTACTATATAAGCTTCATTATTATTATTATTAAACTGAGAAGCTTATAGATTCTGAGTGGACATTCATCTTACAAAACAGCTATAATAAGCATCAACAACATTTACATAATGCAAATGTGTTTTGTAAATATGGATAACTCATCAGTAAATATGTAAACATGTTTACTTCATATCTGAGGACACAGACAGAGATGCTCATAATATAAACATATGTCCACTGCTGTGAATATCTGTATTAAGAAAAATCTGTCATATTTCTTTAACCGATATGAGCGTATACTCTTGCTGTGTTTCTGGGCTCAGCGTGGTTACTCCTCATCAGCATGTTAACCAGACAAACACGCACATACTGCATTAGCTTCTCCTAACGAGTGACACTCCACATCGAACACTTCCAATTCACACAGAGCCTAATATTGACACGGCTGAGTGCTATCGCGGCTCTCTGGAAACCGCCTGTCCATATATACGCGCTTATACCTTATTACATACAGCCAATCCATAGATAGATTAGAAGATGGTGATTACCCCGTATAGACCCGCTGCTATTACTCCTGTCCAATCTGAAGGCGCACTTGTTTAACCGCGCTGACAAAGGCCTCGCTCGCTCCGATCTGTGCCCAACACATCCAGAACAGCTCATTATCTAGATGTCCCCTCGCGCTCATTGTTATTCCCAGAGTCCCTCCGCCTCTTGGTCCGGGCTAAGATAATACCCATTTATACCCGGGACGCAGGTTAAGTGACTGACTCAGAGCAATCACGGCCACCAGCTTCGGCGTATTCAAACAAAATTGCATTCATCCCGGAGCGCTAAACGATTGTGTTCAGAGCTGTGGACTGCACAATCACACACAATGATACGGCCTTGTTTTCCCTTAGTGAAAGCGCTAACAAGCAGTCGCCGGGCTGTTGGCTGCAGTCGTGTGAGAGAAAGTTCAGAATAACTAACTTTGGGCAATATGGGTAGAAGAAAATATAGGACCATTTTCAACTGGAGTTACCAATGAGTATCAATGTACATAGCAAACATCAGTACACAAGAAACAAAAACTAACAAGACATTATAGATATTAATTAAAGGGCCTGTACCTGATCTCAGACCACGAGTCAGGAATGTGTTTTAGTTTAAACTTTTAGCTCCGCCCCCTTTGTCCTTTCTGCTACTGTGATATTGATAATAATAATGCATCAGCTTTACTCACACATACACACCATATTCATACTAATATGGGTGAATTGTCTTGCCTAAGGACACAATGACAGTTTTTGCCACTCGTACTCCACTGTGGCCCCTGATATTCCCAGCAGTCTCCCATCCAAGCACCAACAAGGGCCGGCCTCGCTTAGCTTCTGAGATCTGACGATGCACCTTGACACAGAAACACACGTCTGAGATAGTGTCATGCAGTTGTTTCCTTATAGTTCTCATATCTCTGTCTACTATTTGCCTTTTTGTCATGCTTGAAAATGCACCATGACAGAGAATAAAGTGTCTGGGATAGTGTCAGGCAGTTGGTTTTCCATGTGTTTTAGTAACAATGTACCTCATTGCATGAAAAAAGACTCAGTAGCTTCTGTGTCATTAGCACAGACTGTATAAAGAAATAGACTAAGTGAGTGTCACCCATAACGTTCGGCTCCAGCCAAATGAAGCTCATCGAGGCTAGAGCAGATATAGGAGCGAATTTGGAGTCGGAATTCCATATTTGGAATTCTGACTGCGAGTATCATAGCAACCAAAGAGCCAATCCGGAGTTTGAAGCAGTTGAAGGTAACTCTCCTTCCCGCTGCACCGCTGATTTAACACTCAGCGGGCGCTTGGCAGTGCTGTCAATCAAACCCGTTGCTAACGATAGTAAGACAAAAGGCACCGGGGAAAGAAGGCGTCTGATTTGTCTGTTATTAATGTTCATATCTTGATTTACAGACGCAATAGCAAAATAAAAACACCAGGATCATGTAGAGCGGGTCAATACGAACACGAGCCTGACAGCAGCAGTTAAGAGAGAGGTGACAATTTTTCAGTACAAAGTGAATTGGAGCCAGAGTTGATGACTAGCAGGTTAGCTATGCCATTTATATATACAGTCTATGGTTATTTCCCAAGCAAATGTTATATAAAATGAATAGGTTATGTTTTACTGTGTCATTTTTTTTCTTATTTAGCAGATTTTACCTTTACAATGCCTGTAAAGAGCATTTGTCTGAAAAGAATACATTAAAATCAGGTACAGTGGTAATGTCATGCTCTCCCTGTATAAATAAAGATAAATAAATATAGAATGTCGATATTTTTAGCTACAAGAATGTCTTAAGGTGTCAATATAATGATAATATTCAAGCTAAGATTTGAAGCAAAGTTTTGGTGTTTGTTTTTTTTCATACAGGGAGAACCAATGAGAGCACTTTTTATGGGAGCCCAGTTCAAAATACAATACCAAAAAAAAAAAAGTATATAAGTCCATATAGATCATTAAAACATGTGCAGGTGTGAGTACAAAAGTTTGTTACCAGATTATTAAATTGCGATTGTGGTACTAGTATCCAGTTTTGCTTGTCCTTGAAATATATTACATTTTTGTGAAGCAAAACAGCCAAAAGAAAAGGCCTCTTTGTGAATTTGAAATGGACCCAGTTGAATGATAATATTTCCAAACAGAGTTGCAAAGCTTAGGCAGGATAGACTAAGCCTCATACAGGTTCTGCTAAGAGACTAAGCTAATTTTTACCCCGAGACATTTGATGTAGTTTTTCTATTAGTAAACGTATAGTTAAATTTCCCATTTTAAAATATTTAAACATAAACCAGACGCTTGTGGACATACATTTATGAAGTTTATGGCAAATTTGACTTGGTCTTTATTCTTTTGAAGTTGACTTTATTATTTGTGCAAAGACAAGATAAGATTTTTTTTTTTTTTTTTTCTAAATGATCACCCAGTCCTCTTTTGCGCTGTGCACTTAAAGCTGGGGTAACCATGGAAACCCTTGACGACCACCGTACTCTGACCTGCTCCACTTGTGTCTGATTAGGCAAGCCCTGGTTCACATGAAAACATTGCTCTCATACACCTGACAGAAACCTGAATCAGACGATAGAAGATTTACTACAGTTTATTCTGGCCAATAGGGGGAGTACCCTTGGAACATGTGGTGCATATTGTACACTGCACCACCAGATGACATCACGCAGTGGAGATGGATGTATTAAGCTCTTAAACGCGACTTTAATTCTATTTTAAACATGCTTTTGCTCACCTTGGGACAAATAACTCACATTTTCTAACTTAAAACAATGTCTACATTTGGAAAACACGCTTAATAAACGACCCCTCTGTTTCCAATGAGGCATTTAGGAGTTGGAGCTCCCTCTGCTGGTAGTAACAGGAATGACCAATCAGAAAGCAAACAAATGAAGTTCTTATCCTCCCCTGGATGCTATGTTAATAGAGACATGCGTTGGTTTGACCGCAGAATGAGTCCGATGATGGTTTATGAGCTTAAAAATTGCACAGGAGAAGTCCACATTTTTTTTTTCCTATGATACAACAAAACTGGCAAAATGCAAACAGAGCTTTTTTGAGTGTTCCGAAAAGACGACTTTGAATTAAGTAATTAAAAAGGTTGTATTTTACTTCTATGGGGTATTAACTTCTAACAAATGACATATTTAGATCACCATGTCACCTTTTATTGTTTTGAAAATCGCTGAAAACAATGTATTAACATGTTTCATAATTTCACTTTTTCTGGCGCTCTGAGTCTCCTCTCCCTTTGCTTTCCACGCTAAGTCGCTCCCCCTTCAGAGCGCTATCACAACACAATCACCGTACATCCCGCCAATGAAACTACTGCACATCGCATCAGGTTTGTGAAGTCGTAGTGGATTGTTTTGTAACTGCTAACTGTAAGGAGGGTTCGAATAGTGCCTGGGAGAGATCGCTAAATTACTCAAACATGCATGGATGACATCTAAAACCTCTTCAGGCAGGTTTTTGATGAGGGAACAATGCTATAACATGTAAAGCTCCAAAAAGTCCAGTTTGCATAACACCCACACTTTAATGAAGTAAAAAGACACACACTCAAACATGCGCAAAGGAAGCAGAACACAAGTCTTACAAATTAAATTTTAAAGGAGAACTTTGTTTGTCCTCCTTTAAGATCATACATTATGCAGAATTGTCTTTTTTCACTTTTCATCATGTTGTCATCGTGTTGTTTTCTCATCCAAAACATACACATTTTTTATATTTTGTTGTACCTGATTTTTACTGGCTTAAACCGTGAAAAACAACCAGTTCATTTTAAAAGATTTGCAGTCGTCCAGAGTTATTCCTCACTTAACTTACGCATTCAGAGCATCCTAATTATTCACCGCGATGAGTTTATAAGCGCTTTTCACAACAACCAGAGTGGAGTTTGGAGCTAACAACAACTAGCATGCTAATAACGTACTTCCTGTTTCTTGGGGAAAAAAAAAAAAGCTTTATAATTAGATGCAGACAGTACACAGTGGGCTTATTTTGACCTCAAGAACTGCTTATACCACTATATCTGTACTGAGTCAAGACACATTTTGTTCAAACACATCAGGTACAGGCCATTTAAGCACATTTTGACCAGACTAGCTCTTATACTATACACATCTTATTTATTATACCACCTTAGACCACCAAACCTTATGACTGTGATCAAATTCTACTTTTACAATACACTTTTACAAGCTCGTGATTCCAGTGTTCAAAACCCAAATCACCACGGGACTTCACATGCATTTTAAAACATTTTTTTAACTCACGTGAGCTTGTGGCCATGTTATAATGCCGTTACCTCACCAAAAACATAGCTGGAGTTGTGCTTTTTCCCCTTCACACATGTTTGAGTAATCCTGGATTATAAGGCTATCTGCATCTGCGAAGCTCAAAATGCTCCGGTTCACCTTGTGATGTCTTCAGTGGTAGTTTTAAGGTTAACAGCTACTTTTAGCCTCAATTGAACAGCTTTACTCTTCAATACTCTAGAATAACTTTGACTTGTTGCTTTTATTTTTGAATATTTTTGTTTTACTTTTGTACAGTTGAGAGTGTCCATAGAAAGTCTCTAATATCCGCTTGTGAACTGAGGAGTGAAGCCGTTTCAATGAGGCTAAAACAATAGCTGTAGCTTCAAAGTTAGGCAAATCCAGAGCTGAAATTATCAAAATAAAGGTGTATGGAGTTTAAAAACACAGTAGAGCATTTCCTGTATAACCACTTGAGCTTTAAGCCATGTTATAATGTTATCACCTCTTCAAAAACATACCTGGAGTTGTGTTTTGTTTCATTCACACATGTTTGAGTAACCCTTTATTATTAGTCTCTCTACATCCCCAAAGCTCAAAATGCTCTGTTCCACCTTGTGATGTCATGTAGTA
>KN469860.1:11938-41787 GCA_000787095.1 Periophthalmodon schlosseri
TGTTTTCTGTTTGAGAGAAGAACTCAGTCTAAATATGCAGTGTTTGTGTGTTAAACATGTGTGAATGAAACAAAACACAACTCCAGGTCTGTTTGTGATGAGGAAACAACATTATAACAGAGATCAAAAATAGCGCAATATAGGCCCTTTAAAATGAGCAGTAAACATAACACATATATTCTCTATGCAAATCCGCCTGGACATATTTATATTCAGGCCGCCTCTCCTCCCAAGGTCGCTCTCTTTCTGTTCGCTGTCTGCAGCTGTAAAAACACCAAAATGTCTACCGCGGTCAATTTGATTTGTTCCCTCCTTTGATTTTCTTGTATTTAAAAAAGCGTCTATTCGTGGCTCTTTGGCCTCGGTAAATTACATCTGAAATGCCTTATTACGTGCGCGGTATAAGGCGTAATCAAAACAGAAGGGCAGGTTAAGAGAGCTTTAACTTTTCCTTTCTGTGGGTTTGCCCGGATGAAGGTTAAGGAGGACGGAGGCAGGCGGAGGCAGGCGGAGGAGATGCGGGGAACATGAAATGGAGAGGTTATCTGGGGAGAGGAGCCAGCAGGAGGTCCAGAGATACGAGGAGGAGAGGAGCTTTTAAACAAGATCACAGACGCCAATCGGATGCATGGACTCACATTCTGATCCAGGGATTAAAGGTGCACTGTGTGACTTTTCAGGGAGCGTGTACAGCAACTCCTCGTCTCCATGGAGATGTTAATTACTGCTTCATCACAGATGTTCCACAATCCAGTAAAGGGACTGTATGATTTTGATTTTAAATTTCATCAACAAGACCTATGCCCAGATATGAGGTAAACATGTTCAAATCAAAAATAGCTTTTACTGATAACAACTGTAGTGTTGATTTATTCTTAAAGCAGGGGTATTACACAAAATCTACTTTTTGGAGCTTTCTCCCATGTTATAACGCTGCTCCCTCATCAAAACATGCCTGAAGAGGTTTTAGATGTCATGCATGAATGTTTGAGTGATTTAGCGATCTCTCCCAGGCTCTATTTGAACCCTTCTTATGGTTAGCTGTAAGATTCTGTTCAATGCTCCGCCCACAAGCCTACATCACCCATGCTCCCACGTGACAATTTTCCATAAATATACTAAAACATGATACCAAATAATACACTACAACTTCACAAACATGATCCGATGTGCAGTAGTTTTGTTAGCGGGATGCACGCTGATTGTGTTGTGATAGCGCTCTGAAGGGGGAGTGACTTAGCGCAGGGAACAAAAGGAGGGGGGACTCAGAGCCTAAAAAATGAGACTGAAACTTATAAAACATGTTAGTACGTTGTTTTGGGCTAATATAGCATTTTCAAAACAATAAAAGGTTCTTTGGTGTCTATCTAAATATGTCATTTGGTAGCAGTTAATACCTCACAGAAGTGTAATACCTCCTCTTTAATTACAAAAACATGAACCATGATGGCCAGTTGTTGATGTTTTCATTTGATGTTTTGGTTCTCAGTCTGATTATCCAATGCGAAAGCAGAATAAGCCTCACAAGTCTCTCATTTTGGTTGCCAGTTTCAATGCTGAAATCCGGTTGGTTTAAATCTAAAATGCCTCTCTCTGATCTGAATCGTCACTAGCTAAACCCCGGCACCTGCAGCCAATCCCAGCACTTGCAGCCAATCATGAGTCAGTGCTAGTGCAGCCTCTGCAGCTCAGTGAGGGAATTCTGGAGATTCTGAGCTCTCACATGAGGCCTGTTCATATACTGAGAATGAGAAAAACTTGTGTGTGTGGTGTGTGTCCTTTAGCTGCAGGTCAAAGCACTGGTAAAAATACCTTTTTTTTAAACTAGTAACAGTACACGCTACACTCATTATTTTTACATTGCCAAAAGAGGATTCAGAAAAAGCACATATCAACAAACGGACTACTCTTTAGTTTCAGTCCTTTGGCTGTGCAAATTGGGAGAGTTGGGACAGAAAGATGCAAGGTTACAAAATCAATACACAAAACAAATTGCGAAGAACTGCGTGTGTTTCAGAATCTCACAATATGCCAATGTGTGCAAGTAAGTACTTTTAACTAATGCTGCCCCCAAGTCCCTTACACCATCTGTAAAACCAGAGATCACAAAAACTGGAACAATGCATCTTTATTGGTTACAAATAGCTCACAAATGGTTATTACTCCCTGTATTCATGTGGATGCACTTTCTGAAATAAGAGCCATGATTAGAGCGGAGATGAAAAGGCTGGCTGTACCGCTGTCCTGTGGGGCTACCTGTCTGCTGTCCTCTGCCTCTAATGACGCACCCAACTCAACATTTCATTTGGCTTTGTTCCGAGGCCCTCTCAGTGTAATTAGTTTCTGCGGGACAACAAAGCGTCAGCTCCGTGGCCGTGTTCTGATTTATGAAGCATTTAAAAGGTTGCAAAGGGGAACGAGACAAAAGGTTCATGACTGAATAAAAATGGGGGCTCGTCCGAAGTCTGGAGGCTGATTGTGCGGAGGGGAGCGGTGAGACGAGGTGATTAACTCTGGCTTCTTCTGCCTTATTAATGCTCTGCCAAGTGACATTTTACTGAGGGAGAGAAACATGGCCGTAGTGGTTGGTTTGTTCACCTACAGGTCCAGAAGTACACAATCTGTACAAATTTGAACACGCTTTTTCCAGTTTCTTACTATTTACATTTTAGATTTTCACTGGAGGCATCAAAACTATGAATGAACACATATGCTAGGTAGTAAACACAAAATAACCTCAAAATAACTCAAAACGTGCTGTTCCTCAAACTAGCCACCCTTTGCTTTGATCACTGCTTTGCACTTTTGGCATTTCTTGACCCTGACCAGCTGTGAAGTGAAAACCATTTCAGGAGACTGAAGCTCATTGAGACAAGGACAAGAGTTTGTGGTGCTGTCGACGAAGCAAAGAGCGGATACTTTGAGGATTTGAAAATAAAATGTGTTTGTTTCTATATAATTCCACATATCTTGCTTCATATAGTTGATGTCTTCGGTATGTATCTAAAAAGTAGTAAAGAGAAGGTGTGTTGAAGGTGTGTGACTCGTAGTGTAACTCTCTCACTCGAGTACTCAACTACTTTCTCGTAAATGAGTAGATTTAGTATTTCCCCCGTACAGTATATTGTAAACGCAGTACTTTTTGACGCAGTCCGCACCTTCCGACCAAAACCATAAATACTTTCCTGTGATTGGTCCAGTCTCCGAACCAGTCGTGGCCCAGGTCCAACAACAAAAGCGGAAGCCCGACAAGATGGATTCTCGTGTGTTTGAGAACTTACAAATACCACGAGAATTCATCAAGAGGTTGGAGGTTGAATCTCGCTGTTGTGTTTTTCGCTCACCTTCTCTGTGTAAATGCTTAAAAAGAAGTAGAAGTTTGTAGATTTTTTTAAATAATGTCATACAAAAACATATAACATTACCAAATAAAAAAATGGCACAGGGTTTCACAAGGGAACTTTCTCTTGCAAGGCTAGTTTTCCTCCCAGAGACAGCAGAGGGAGATGATGGACGCTTCAAACACCCCGAAAACATGTTTGACCATCACAGAGACTTACAAAGACGTTTATAAAAGGTGAAATGTTACTTTAGTTCTGCTTTAACTTGCTGGAATGCGAAGGTACACGTGGCACCCATTTTGTCCTTTTTTAATTTGTCTGATCATGTTATCATTTTAATTGGAGTACTGCAAGTCTTACATGGGGCATATTGTGTGACATAATTTTAACCATGTTATGAAGGTGTCCTCTCATCCTTATCTTACGTGCTGTGTTTCAATT
The DNA here is from genome assembly GCA_000787095.1 of Periophthalmodon schlosseri. Taxonomy (NCBI): domain Eukaryota; kingdom Metazoa; phylum Chordata; class Actinopteri; order Gobiiformes; family Gobiidae; genus Periophthalmodon; species Periophthalmodon schlosseri. Next base: position 15,721 of record KN469860.1, read on the forward strand.
CACTCATGAATGTTTGAGAAATTCCTTGCTGTCCTGCATTTGAGGCTTCAAAAAAAATCTGAAAAAATTAAAAAAAGGCTCTATGTTCCCACAGTCCTGTTTTTTAAAGTAAATCCATGACCCCTACCCTCACCCTGGACCTAACCCAAAACTAAATATAATCTCAGGGACTAATTTTAGGGACTGGTATAATCTCAAAACTAGTCCTTAACCTTAACCCTAACTCTACAGTGAGGCTCTAATCTTAACCCTACAACAAAGTCTTAAAGGGCCCATATTACTCTATTTTCTGATCTATGTTATAATGTTGTTTCCTCATCAAAAACATACCCAGAGTTGTGTTTTGTTTCATTCACACATGTTTAACACACAAACCCTGCATATTTAGGCTGAGTTCTTCTCTCAAACAGAAAACACTCTGTTCCACCTCGTGATGTCATGTGGTAATACAGGACGTGCCCCACTATGATTTTAAACTCCATACACCTTCACTAGAATCATTTGGACAATTTCAGACCTGGAATTACTTATCTCTACTGAACAAAAGGTAAAAGGTAGATTGGTTAAAACTACCGCTTCATGACATCACAAGGTGGATCAGAGCATTTTGAGCTTTGGAGATGTAGACAGACTAATAATAAAGGGTTACTCAAACATGTGTGAATGAAACAAAACACAACTCCAGGTGTGTTTTTGAGGAGGTAACAACATTACAACGTGACTCAAAGCTCACAAGAATCAGTTTTTTTGTAATTCCATCGTATCGTGTAAAATAGGCCCAAATCCTTTTAACAAGTTCCCGACTTTTCGCTATAACTCTACACCAACAGTCTAACTACAGCAACAAAAACACAGGCATGCGGGAACATAGAGCAGACCCCATAATGTCGAGTGAGAGGAAATAAGGTGGTTAGCCCCGGTTGATATTCGAGATATGGATTGTGAGCGTGCGTCTTCATGTGCGAGGTGTGTGGCTGCAGTAATGGCTTCTATTTAGCGATCGATGAGACTGAAAGCATGAATCACGGCCTTTAATCATAGAGCTCGGAGCCGCGCAGATGGACACAGGGATAAGGAGGTATTGATGTCGTGGCCCACACATCCGTCTTCATCATAATTCTTTGGTAGGAAAGGCCCACTCCATTGACTCCTCACAATCTCCCGCTATTGGTCAAGATCTCCTCCGCAGCGCTCGGCTAAGGATCATTGTCTTTCCATTGGGCTCTGGCTAATTTTTATAATAACGATAATGGCTCTTGATAATTTGGGAGCAATTTCCTAGAATTAAAATTGCTGTTCTTATCTGGTGGAAACTTTTCAGTGCAGAGAGAGCGATTTGAGTATGTGTGCCCTTTGCTAACAACAATGGGAGTAAAGCATGTTGAGCAAAACAACAAACAAAACAACTAATTAATAACTGCTAACACGTAACATATTTAGGCTACCATGTTACCTTTTATTGTTTTAAAAATGCTATATTCACTGAAAACAACGTATTTACATGTTTAATAAGGTTCACTTTGTTTTTGCTCTCCGCACTAAGTCACTCCACCTTCAGATCACTATCAATGAATTTACTGCACATTGCATCAGGTTTGTGAAGTTGTTGCATATCGTTTTGTATCATGTTTTTGTATATTTATGGAGAATCGTCGTGTGGGAGCATAGATGACGTAGGCTTGTGGACTGAGCGTTGGAGAGAATCGTACTGCTAACTGTAAGGAGAGTTCAAATAGAGCCCGGAAGAGATCACTAGATTACTCAAACAAGCATGGATGACATATTAAACCTCTTCAAGCATGTTTTTTGATGATGAACATATTAACCTCTTCAAGCATGTTTTTTGATGAGGGAACAATATTTATAACATGGTAGAAAGCTCCACAAAGTTCATTTTGGATAATACCCCCTATTTAAGGAATGAAGGTTGAGAAAGGAAATTGAGGCGGTGAAATAATAAGAATGAGACAAGTGAACTTCAAAAGCACTGAGAACTTTCTGGTGCTTTTGTAAAGAAAATATATTGAGTTTTGCCTGTTCAGAAGGAGCCAAAATGTACTTTTAGGCATCTGTGAAAACTAGACGAGAAAATAATTGAAGAGTTCAACTGCAAAAATATTACCGTTTGGAAAATGGCATATATCATCAATGAGAATAATGTTTAATGGATTTTATCAAGGGAGATGGAATCATATTTTGATGGCAGTAAAATACATTTGGCTTTTGAAAACATTATTATACAAAGAGTAAAATGCAAACCTCCAATGACTTTTTTAAATGGCGCTGTTTTTGCAAATGACTTATACCACCCTACACCACAACCAACCACACAAAATGGGACTCAAATGCAATGAAATAACTTTCTGGAGGTGGTACATCAACTGTTTGAGTCCATGGAATTATAAAGTTAAAACCATACTGCAGAACATTCTCCATAGAGAGGTTTTAAGCCATATTGTGGAAGATTATACCCAAAGGAACAACACTTCCACGAAGACAAGAAGGAGTAGTCCCCTCCTCCCGGCTAAATGGGCCCACACGTTTATCAGTGCAATAAACACAACCAAAATGAAACTTTTAAAAATGCTTTTAGTGTATTTTTTGGCAGGTACAGACTGTAGTTTTAATGAAGGCAAAGGCAAACTCGCTACACTTAACAGGCAAAAGTCAAAACCCTCAAAAAGTACAAGCCAATCTGACACAGAGCAACCTTCTTGATTTTGTTAAACAGCACCCTACTACTTCATGACAACCCTCTACTGCTCTAGAATGTGGAATGTGGAGACTTAATTCTATTACTAAATTTGTTTGTGTGATGGATTGCTTTAGGATTGTGAGGCGGAGCTAGTACTCACACAGGCGGGAAAGCGGACATGGACCAGGAAGTGATGTGATTTCATTTAGCAACGTATGTTTTTATATGCGATTATCCAAAAAAAATGCTTTTGGGTCTGTTCTCTGACAGCGCATTCTCACAAGGGAATCGCCGGGGAGCTCGAAGTTACATACCCCCGTTTAGTTTTGGTTGTTTTCCTATTTTAACACAGAAAGGACAGAGGTTTAGTGTTAGTTTCAAAAATGACAGATTTGCCTGGATCGTTAACCATCTTAGTCCATTATTCATGCTGGCGAGGTTAACATTTTCTCTGTCAGCACTCCTACGTGGCTAGATATTCAGAATAAAACACGAAACACTCAAGATGCACTGGTTAATTTCTTATCATAATTCTTTCCTTTCACACCATCTGCCAGCACAAACAGTTTGACACTCGGTTTTAGCACTAAACCTCCCACCATCTCCGCAGATCCCCAGCAAACACGGCACTAAATATTTACCAGACTTCGAATGTCTCCGCTTGTATTTATTCCCTGTAATCGGCCAGTGATTACTGCAATTAATGTGGCAATGACTTGTTTACCTTTTACTCACAAACATGGACCAACAATGGCGCCGTAATCAGCTGATGATCCCTATTGTTTGGTGTTATGGAAACTGGCATTACCTATTCATACCTGCGAATCAAAGCGAGCACAATAGATCCTCGCCAGGGAGCCCGAGCTGAGCGGTTAGGGGCTGATTGCTTCTGTCAGCGTACGGTCGCGTTTGATTGGGACGCCATTGTAAACACGGAACGAAGTAATCAGGGCTCAATTAAAGCAGCAAGTCATCATGAGCTATTGTTGTCCGGTTTGTAGGTGGGCCAATTTTCAAAGCGATCGGCAGTGAAAGTGTTTGGTGTAAATTGTAATGTTATGCGTGGTGTTTTTCTTTGGCTGTGTGTTCTACCGCGGTACAGGATGGCTGAGAACATTTGAGTCCAGATTATAAGCAATCAATAAGCAGGTGTAAAGTATGCAGGAAAATGTGAAAGTATTATGCATTATTTGTATTGTGATTGGCCTTTAAACATGCTCTTGAGAACCATTGTTTAAAATAATGACCATGTATAAAACCAAACATTATAGGCTAAATCATACAAAGCTAACTTTCAGGTGGTTAGAGGATAAAGGTTTTTTTTTTTGAAGTTCATGTTGTGGAAGCTGTTGATGTCCTGTCAGCTAAACACGGACAGTTTGAATTCCCAAAAAATGCATTGCACTCTAAAGGAGAATTTTTTTCTGGGTCCAAGTTCCTGGAAGTTGGAGTATCTATGGAGCAGCCACTAGTCGATCTCACACAGGGACAGAGGGGGAGTGTCTTATTCAGTTCTTATTATGTATCCATGGTTTGGAACCTGGTGTAGGGCTCTTACTGGCATTAGAGGGAATTACCATGGGGCAAAAAAACCTTACATTATCAAAATAAGAAGAAAGGCTTAAAACAAGACTGGCAATGGTTTATGGACTGTGTAAGGTTTCTACCTCTGCTGCCACAATCCTGGGAAAATTCTAACATTGTTTTGCAACAGCTCAGAGCGAGCTGACTTACTGCACAAGATTCTTGTAACAAGTGTGACTGAAGCTAAATCCAACTCCAGGTAAGTCCTTGATTAAAGACCAATGTTAAAATGGTTAAAAGCTCAAAAAAGTAAATTTTGCATATGTGTCCTTTAAAGTAATCTAAATTATACTAGATCCTCCAGGCTTAAACCTAACTCAAGATCGGGAGAGCCTGCGCTGCCCCTAGTGATGGGCCTGTCGACTCTGATCTGACTCATATTTTCATCTAGTAGATCAGAAAGTGATGGTCCCCTGACATGTGAGATGTTGGTCAAAGTCTGTTTTTATGGTTTGTTTGTCTTGTAAACCAAACCAAACCCGCACAATGCCATAAACTCCTGCTGATGAGCTCTTCAGCTAATGAATAGACAAAACAAAATAATACAATTTTCTAAATAATTTTGCAACATAAACTGTCCCCCGGTTTAAGCAATGTCCATATATTTTTTTTTCTTTTGTGGACTGGAGCCAGGTCTCAAAGTCCCAAAGTCGGTTGGTCTGTGGTGTGTCACCTGATATGCTGACGTCATGACGTTGTTTCCTGGTTTGCGGGAAGCAGCATGCAGAGAAGCGGACAATGAAGGAGACGTATATTAGCCAAGATACGTATTTTTTTTCCCCACGGAATGACAGACTGACCGCTAGCGTGGCCCGTTAACCTGCTAATCACGCTCAACTGACGTTAGGGAGGCAGGACGCAGCTCCAGACCCACTTGTCTTTGTAAAGTTTTGTCAAAGTGTGTGGATCTGGCTGGCCAGGTATATAGTAGAGTTGTCGTGGGCAGGACAGTGATTGTGAGCCGAACAGATGAACAACAAAAATTTTCCATGAGTGCTAGTGCAGCCCAGGTTGTGTAGTTGAGCAAAATTAGTTTCACCGCACTGCAGCTACAGTGTATAAGGAGCTCTTAAGGTGGACATGAGACCGGCGTGCACTGTCTGCTTCAAGTTATAAAGCCTTTTATTTAGAGAATCAATAAATGCGCTGTTATATGCTAGTTGTTGGTAGCATTAGAGTTACAGCGAAAGTCTAAAAGTCTGGCCTACGAAAGTTGAGAAAAGCGCTTATAAACTCATCAATGTGAATAATTTGGTAAATTATTCTGCTCGGAATGCACAAGGTACATGTGGAATAACTTTACACCATTGCAAGCTGTTTAAAATGAACTAGTTGTATTCTTCACCTTTTTGAGACAGTAAAAACCAGGTACAGCACCCTAATGTTTTTAAATGGCTGAATAAAGTAGAAGATCTCCATTGTGAAGTACAGGGAACTCAAATAGTCCATGAAATATGTATGTCCAAACGGTCTTAGCTGCATACCACCTTGCATAACTTCCCACTATTTGCTACGCCCACTAAGCTCTTTGCTGCTCCCGATCACTAGCTCCGTCCACGCTACAATGCTAATTACGTGACCCCTTAGCCTATATTCCTGGACATTTCTTCCTTTTCGCTTTGTCCCTGCTGCCAATTTATCCGCACAGGTATCCGGAGATGCGTACACAAGCGTGGTGCGTCCGTGCTGTCTGCGAAGTGTGTAATTGTCGTCGGATTTGGATCAAACAGAAGCGGGAAGAATGAACTTGTCAGCGGTTGGCGGCTGCAGACTCATCTAAGCGTGGATTTGAAAGGCTGCCTAAACTCACAGAAGCGATGAGCAAAGCAGAGGGAGAAGTTTCAAACGAGCCGATGCAGTTTGTTAGACATTAGCTGCCGGACCAGGCTCTCAGCTGTTTTATCTTCAGAGTTTGAATGCACACTGACAATTAGAGTTGCACTGTGGTTTGCAAAAGTTAGTATTTGAGCGAAACCTTGAACTCTTTGGTAGATTATCGATATCACCGCCTTTGTAAATTCTTAATTTGAATACAGCTCTTTAACCTAACCTTCCAAATGGATATAAAAATACGCAATTTACAAAATGTTTATGTTATTTGACACCTGGGCACTTAAAGGCGCTGTACCTGATTTTTACTCTCTTAAAAATTAGATATTTTTTGCAGCGGTCCAAAGTTATTCCTCACTTACCTTTTGCATTCTGAGCATCCTAATTATTCACCCCAATGAGTTTATAAGCACTTTTCACAACTTTCAGAGAACAGAGCGGAGTTTTGTCATCACGGTAAAGCTAACAACAACTAGGATGCTAACAGTGCCTGATTATTGTACTATAAAACACTTTATAATTAGATGCAGACCTCTAGAGATGCTTATACCGTATATCTGTACTGGAGCAAGACAAATTTTGGGCAAAAACATTGTACAGGCCCTTTAAACAATCTGTACCCAATTTTTTCCCCATGTATTTGAGCAAAAATGTATTAAAGTTAATACATCCCATTAGTTTGTGTATTTTTCTTAAGCTTCTTATTGACCGGCAGACAGGCAATGATTTCCATTGGCTACTCGTGGTAACTTGCAATCAATAAAAGCGGCGTTGATGTGTCACTAACCCTCTAACCAGTGCACTTCCTTGGTCTTTGTGTTGCTACTCCACATACTCTGCTCTCCAGGTAGTTTTATCTTTGTATTTAGTTTTGGTCCTAACCATAGACTGTATATATAAACGGACATAGCTAACCTGTTAGCCGCCACATTCCACATAGTGAGTGAGCATGACTCTGGCTCCAATTTACTTTCTATTGGAAAAACTGTCGCCCCTCGCTCCGTAACTGCTGCTGTCAGGCTCGTCATTTTGGTCACAAAATATTCACATTAGCCTGCTCTACATAATCCTGGTATTTTTATTTTGCTCTTTTGTCCGTAAATCAAGATATGAACGTTAATAACAGACAAATCAAGCGCCTTCTTTCCCCAAGGTTGCTCCCACTAGTGTTAGCAACAGGTTTGATTGATAACGTTGCTATGTGCCCACTCCCTCCTAAACTAGCGGTGCAGGCGTTACCACCTTCAATAGCCTCACTCCAGATTGGCTCTTTGGTTGCTATGATACTCATGGTCAGAATTCAGAATATGGAACTCGGCTCCAAATTCTCCCCTATAACTGCTAGCCTCAATGAGCTTCATTTGACTGGAGTGTAACGCTATGGGTGACATCACACTCCCTTAGTCCAGTTCTTTATTTCTTTGGTTCTGACTCAAGATGGAGGCTCTGTCTCAGGCGGTTAGCCCAGCTGATTCAGGACCCCCCTCTCTGTAGATGGTGAGTTCTTCGAGCTGAAAGATGAACAACAGAGGGGTTGCGGAGGGGTCGAGACAGCGGAGACAGATGGTGTTGCCGGGATAGGCTTGTATAAATAGGGCTTCTGGGTAATTAGGGGTGTGGTTGAGGTGAGCTGTGATTCGCTGGAGAGGAGCAAAAGCAGGTGAGGCGTGGTCCTGCTCCTGAATCTCAGTTAATCATATTAACACTATACTTTCTATATGAAGATGTATGGAATTATGTAACAAAGTGTAGTATGCCTATATGCAGGAGTTATGTGTTGTGAGATGTGTTGGATGGTTTAGTAATACAATGATTTTTAAGAAATGTGGTGACCAGAATTATAAAAATTCAAAACAAAACCATGAGAATCAAAACCTCAATACTGAAGGGGGGACGTACACAGTTAGAGACTCCATAATTATCTTCAAAAATTACCAAAACCAGAATTCTTTGTCGTGGTTTACTTATCAAAACAGGCAAAGGTTAAGCATTTAAATGATGTTAGAAGTTCAAATTATGACATTCCACCAACAGCTATGTAACCAAAGTTTAACAACGTTGAGGTAGTTAAGCACAGGGGTTCGACTTTAATCAGCCTAGTGGTGTAACTATAGCTATTAAACGGCCTACGATCGACTGGGAACAGGGAACGCAATTGTTCTTTACGTGCCAACGTCTGCAAATTAAGGTTACTGCTTGGACCAGATCTCTTACTGGCAGATTCGTAGCTTGTCTTGTCCAACGGAGTGATCAAGTCCTCTGGTCGAGCCAATAACGGAGGGCCAAGGGTCGGTCTGAAGCAATGTACCAGCAGAACGACCAGCAGTTGTCACCAGACCAGGTCTCGAGGGCGTCTCAGTGCAGGTCACAGACACAGCAGTTGTCTGTCCAGGTCACAAGGTCCACACCCCCAAAAGAGTGAAACAACTTTAAAATGTTTTAGATTTTAGATTTCGATTTCTCAAAGTAGCCACCCTTTGCTTTGTTGGAGGCACAGCAAACCCTTGACTTTCTCTCAATGAGCTTCATGATGAAGTCTCCTGAAATGGCTTTCACTTCATAGGTGCGCCATGTCTGGGTTCATTAGTGCAATGCCAAGAGAGTGCAATGCAATGATCAAAGCAAAGGGTAAAGACTATTTAGAGGAATTGATAATCTAAAGAATGTTTTGAGTTATATCACACACAAAAAAAAAAAAAAAAACAAAAAAAAAATTCATACGTGTTCAGTCATAGTTTTGATGGGTTCAGTGAGAATCTACAATGTAAAAGTCATAAAAACACTGAATTAAAAGTGTGCAAACTTTTGATTTGTAATGTAGGACCCGCTGCTGCTCGGGTCCAGACTAGAACCAGGAAGTCCGAGCACATAAGTCCTGTGCTCAGGTCTCTGCACTGGCTCCTGTGGCTCAGAGAATAGACTTTAAAGCACCTCTGCTTGTTACAAGTCTCTCCATGGCCTAGCACCAAAGTACATCTCCCACATGTTAGTGCCACATGAACCATCTCACACTCTGAGGACTTCAGAGACCGGCCTCCTGCTGGTGCCCAGAGTCAGGACTTAACATGGGGAATCAGCGTTTCAGTTTTCTGCAGCTAAAACCTGGAACATTCTTCCTGAAGATGTGAGACAGGCCTCTACTTTGACAATGTTTAAATCCAGGCTCAAAACGGTTCTGTTTAGCTGTGCATATGACTGAAAGGTTTTTATTCTGCACTTTTCTCTTTTAATGTTAATTTTATGATATTATTTATGTTTTGATTTGTTTGTATTGTGATTTTAATGTCTTTCTTATTCAGTAAAGCACTTTGAATATCTTTGTGTAACAATGGTGCATTCAAACACGATATAAAAATGCAATTAAATTTTGGCAAATACTGTGTTGTAGTTATCAACTGAAATATCAATAGTTTTTCAAAAAGCCACCGTAACCCCTGTAGGTTTCCTTCTACAGTACAGCGCTGCCTCACGTTTACTTCCATTGTTAGTTCCAGTAAGAAACCCCAGCTACTCCTCATTGCTCAGGACTGAATCAATATCATTAATCCAATAATTCCTGCTTTTGTTTTTCCTCCAGTCCAAAGAATCTATCGGGTGTCGTTTCCTCGTCTCTGTAAGCGCTCCGTGCTTGTGTACACTGTTTATGATCCTGCATTTATTTATCTGTGCAACCGGAGAAACCTCGAGGGGAATGAGCACAATTAGCCCTGCGCCTTTGATATCCTCTTCTGATCGTACAGTCTCCTCTCTGCGCGGCGTACCAGATGTATTCCCGACTTCTTTGCAAATTAAACCATTGTTTGGCTTTTTAAGAACTAACAAGAAACTGCTCAAGGCATGACAGCACCGCGCTCCCCTCCGCCAGCCCATTCCATGAATATCTTAGCGGTCTGTGGCCACGAATGAATCTAAGTAGTTCTTTGTTTCGTTGCCCTACTCCCAAGTCGTTCAATTAATTATCGACTTACTTAAAGAGGAGGCATTATTATATTATAAAATTTACCTTTTGGAGCTTTCTACCATGTTACAACGTTGTTCCCACACCAAAAACATGCCTGAAGAGGTTTTAGATATCGATTGTTGATATATGTGGGAGAGCAAGGGGAGAGTGGACTTAGAGCTTCAAAAACGAAAGTGAAACATGTTAATACATTGTTTTCTGCAAATGTAGCCTTTTCAAAACAATAAAAGGTAATATGGTGATCTAAATATATGTTAATTTTTATTACCCTATAGAAGTGGGATACCTCCGCTTTAATATTGCTGTAATACTGATTTATTTATTACAAAAACATTGAACATAATGGCCAAGTTTTTTTTATGTTGTAATTTGGTGTTTTAGTTCTGAAGATGATTATCCAATCAGAAAGCAGAATGAGCCTCACACGAGCCTCTCTTTTGGGTTGCCAGTTTCAATGCTAAAATCCAGTTGGTTTAAACCTAAAAGGACTCTCTCTGATCTGATGGTCAATACCTAAATCCCAGCACCTGCAGCCAATCATGAATCAGTGCTAGTGCAACCTCTGCAGCTCAGGAATTCTGGGGGTTCTGAGCTTTCACATGAGGCATGGCCTGGGCTTATACTGAGAATGAGAAAAACTTCTATGTTTTTCTCATTGCAGGTTAAGGGTCTGGCAACACAGGTTCAGCTGTGACTGTAGTATCTTTTTTTAAAACTGGAAGAGGGCAGGCCACATGCAGTTCCTATAAATAGCTGGGAGTGCTAATTAAGTAGCCAGAGCAAGAGGGTGTCAGAGGGAGAAGTTGTGCTGTGAGCCCGGGCAGAGAGCCAGAAGAGCTTTAGCGAGGTTGTTTGTAGCTAGCATCACTCTGAACGTCTCCTGCAGTGAAGACAGAGGGTTGCCCTGTAGCGGTGGAGCACAGCCCTCCTTTAAAACAAACAAGCAGCTGTGGGACCAGAGTGCAGTGAAACACAGAGATTGTGAAAGAGTTAGGTGGAAGCCGGTGCCCAGGATCCCAAATCACTTTACCTCCATATAACCTCAGGTTTTGTTCAGTCGACTGTTGCAAAAATATATGTATCCACTGTCTCAACTTTCTGTCCATCTGTCAATGTACAGGTCCATTATTATGCTTAGTCAGGCTTTGTGAAATAGGCCTTCAGGAACTTTGGACTTTGTAGAAGTAGTTCATATTTGGACTGGTCATGTAAAAGAGAAGGCTGCAGTTACATGTTGCTTTCCATTGACAACACTGGGGTTGGAATATTTTAAGCTGTAGTCACTGTGCTTTTACTTTGTTAGGTAATATAACAGTAATAACACATTAGATTTATTTAGTGCTTTTTGGACACTCAAAGACACTTAACAGTGTATTATTCATTCACTGCACCCTTGGTGGTGGTAAGATACTAGTGTAGCCACAGCTGCCCTGGAGCAGACTGATGGAAGTGAGGCTGCCAGTCTGCACCATTGGCCCCTTTGAACGTCACATTGATACTGGGCAATGTGAGCGAAGTGTGTTGTCTTAAGACACAATGACAGTTTCCGCTGCCATCCATGCACGCAGCAGGGCCAACACTGCTTAAGTTCTGAGATCAGATGAGATCAGGCATTGACAGGTATGACCATGCAAACAAGATTGCAGTTGCTGCAAATTTCACATCAAGATATCTTAAAAAAAAACTTTGTCACCAAATGAAACAGATGATGTGAAGCAGTTTTTCGTATCTACTCAATTTTGACAAAATACACAGTTGCACTTTTCCTTTGTAGGGCAGCAGAGATTGCTGACCTATTAACACACCAATTTTACTTGGCTGCAGGTAAGCCACAAAGCCCGATGTATATACTATTCCCATAACACTCATACAATTATTATGAGACCAGGACCAAGGGTCCCTGAGTCCCTGTGTTCTTTTAGATTTAGCCAATTCTCTCATTCTCCAGGAACTGTCTGCACAAAAGAGCTGGTATTGTTGTGACCCTTTAGTACACATAATGAATTCACTTCACCAACGGGGGGTGGGGGCTTGTCTCCGTGTTGCCACTGAAGCAAAGCTACATTATCTCCATGGAGACAAGGGGCGGACTCCCTCCACCTGAAAATTGACCAAGTGTGTCTTTAAAGAAGCTAAAATTGATTGAAATACCCTGCTGCAAATACCCATGAACATTGAATTAGCTTGATGATATTAAACTTCTTTGATCAAATAAATAAGAAGCAAAAATGACCTTTTAATGAACTGCAGGTAATGTGCTCCTATAATACTGCGTCTCCACTTCTCTGGGGCTGTCTTCCTTTTATTATCTCTGTAATGAACTTTTTACGTTCTTGTTCTTTTACACACTATATGCAATCACCAGCTCTGTCAAATCCTCCTCTCTCACCCCCTCTGGATCCTTTGTGTTCTTACCGGCTATTCACAGCAGTGTACAAGTTTAATTAAAAACATCTGGTTAGTCAAAGAGGTTTAATTACCAGGTCTGGCACTTCTGTCTCCCATCTCCTCCTCAGCCCACGGCTAAAGGTGACCCCTGCTAGACCAGCTGTGCCCTGTGTACTCCTACGTCTCCTTTTTCATTTGCACTTTTCCTGTAATATCAAGTTGTAGCAAAACAAAAGATTAAGAACGCTGGAAATCCAATGCAACATCCTGCAAAATAACCTTACGTTTAAAGAGCGTTGTACCATGTTATAATGTTGTTCTCTCATCCAAAACATGTCTGAAGAGGTTTTAGATGTCATCCGTGCATGTTTGAGTAATCTAGTGATCTCTCCCCGTCTCTATCCGAACACTCCTTGTCCAACGCTCAACCCGTAAGCCTACGTCACCCATGCTCCCGCACTGCAATTTTCCATAAATATACAAAACATTATTAATTGTTAACACATAACATATTAAGATCACCATGTAACATTTTATTGTTTGGAAAGTACTGCATAGAGAATGTGTAATTAGTTTTGTCTTTGACGCTTTGAATCCCCCCTCCCCTTGCTCTCCATGCTAAGTCACTCCCACTTCAAAGCGCTATCACAACACACATCAATGTGTATCCCACTAATGAAACTACTGCACATCACATCAGGTTTGTGAAGCTGTAGCATCGTTTTGTATCCTGCTTTTGTGTATTTAAGTAAAATGGTGTGGGCTTATACTGCTAATCATAAGGAACGTTCAAACATGACGGACTAGAACTAGCCTGTGTGCTCTCCACACATAAAGATAGTTTCTTATCTTTATGTGTAACAAACGATATTGAAAACATATCGAAAATGAAAGAAATGGGATGCAGAAAACCTTGCTGAGTGTGGACAGATAAGGCAGACTGCTCTAGAACTGCACAGGCAGAGGTCACAGTCATTACATTTAATTTAAATGACTTTATTTAAATTACTTGCATTTCAATTACTTGCATTTAAATGACTTCATTTGCTGAATGTGGAAAAGAGGCATCAACAGTGCACTGCTGTTGATGCCTCTGTTCCACAGTATTTTCAACCATAATGCTTAAAGAAGACCTATTGTGCTTGTGTCTGCTGTATAGTTATAATCTATGACACCGTGTGGTTCTTTATGTTTTAATTTGGACATTTAAAATTGCAATATTCGTCTAAAATGACTTAATTAAAGAAACAAGTCCACTGACTTCCATGTTAGAAAACTGCGGTGCCCAATGGAAGCACAACAAAATCTTTTTGCAGATAGCTGCAGATCACGCTATCAAAATGACTACGCAACGCTGCCGACTCCTATGTGCATTCAAGAAAATAAAATTGGAGGACGAAGTAAGTACAGAGCAGTGCGCATGTACCAGTGGTGGTGAAAATGGGGGTTGACGGGCAAAATGGCGTTTTGAAAATAAGAGATTAATGATTGCTCTAACATACATGAATCACTCCAAGTACATCTTTGTTTGAGTAAACGTTGAGGGGAAACAACTATAACATTGTTAAAAACTCTGAAAGGTTGATTTTTTTTGCATAATAGCTCTGCTTTAAATTTGCTTTAAAAATGGTATTGATCACAAACATGGAATAACGAGCCGTATGGGTTGCGGCTACATAGTGGGATGAGAGCGGCTTGGCTTTGTACGTGGTTTACCACCTCTGCTTTGCTTCATCTGAAAAAGCAGTTTTGAAGCGGTATGTGTGCCTTTTGAATGTTAACTAAGCTGAGAACAAGTTAGACATGAACAGTTTAAAGTTTAAATTTTCTTATGAAAAATTTATTCTTGAAGACTTCAGGCCATGTTATAATGCTGTTACCTCATCAAAAAAATACCTGAAGTTGTGTTTTATTTCATTCACACATGTTTGAGTAATCCTTTATTATAGTCTGTCTATCTCTAAAATTCATAATGCTCCATTCCACCTTGTGATGTCATGTAGTGGTAGTTTTCAAGCTAACATCTACTTTTTACCTTCAGTTTAGTGGAGATGAAATTATCCAAATGATTCTAGTGAAGGTGTATGGAGTTTAAAAATACAGTGGAGCACAAAGTGAAATAGGGTGTTTTTTGTTTGAGAGAAGAACTCAGCCTAAATATGCAGGATTTGTGTTAAAACACAAGTAGAGATCGACTGATATGGGATTTTCATGGCCAATGCTGATGGTTTAGAATCCACAGAAACAGTTTACCAATATTTTTGGTCCGATACGTAGGACTGGTTTTGATTATTTTCCCAAAATAATGTAATTTAAATGTACTACAAAGTCACCCCCAGACCATTTTTTTTTTACCACAAACCCTTAAGAGAGGTTTGTAGTCATGTGTGGTGCAGCCATCTCTTCGCATTAAAGTGTTAAAATAAAGCTTTTGTGTGTACTCTTTAGGCAGCAAGTTGGCCAAAACAATATATCGGCCTGTGCTGGAGATTTAAGGTGATATGCTCAAAAGTGTAAATATCGGGCCGATATGTCAGCCAACCGATATATCTGTCTATCTCCAAACACAACTCCATCTATGTTTTTGATGAGGAAACAACATTATAACATAGATCAGGAAATAACATAATATGGGCCCTTTAAATACTCACTTCCTCCTTTCACAGTTTTAAAACCAGATCTCTAATGCTTTGTTTTGTCCTGTACAGATCATGAGATGGGAGTAGGGAAAAGTTAAGACAGCAGATCGTTTTTTTTTCTATTTCTAGACAGTTTGCTGCCGCCGTGTTATTTGTATTGAATCATTAAAGTCCACTTGAGTGTGAAGGCGAGATTGATTTGTCCATTTGTATTGGTATTTAAATGTTCTCCCTCTCGTCCATGAAATGATCTGACAGCTGAGGTTTAAATGCTGCTTCTCCCATAATGTGTTTTTCATGAGGCGGACAGGCTCTGCTGGCCCCACTCCCTCACTCACTGGATCAGGACTTACTGAACCTGTGAATGTTTGTGAAGGAGGCCAGATTGTAATAAAAGAAAATAGAATAGTTCACTTCTTTATGTTGCATATGTCATGTTTAAAGCTGCATTAGCCTAACCTGGCTAACACTACTTTGATGTGTGTAGCATTGTGTTCTATCCATTAATCTGGGTCATCTGTCACTGAAAGCGTTTGTGCGAAGGCAGAACGTCATGACCAATACTTCAAGCTGATTTAGCAACGTGTCACAACAGAGGAACAAGCCAAGGCATCAGACTTTTGTTAATCGGTTCGTTTTGGGTCCTTCACCTTTGGATCTGCCCATACGACAATGCTGGCCTGTGATTGGTCTAAACCACTGGTGGCTTGGGCCCAATCAAAACAGCACGAGCTGGCCAGATGGATTCTCGTGAGTTTGTGAACTCATAAATATGTAAATTCCTCATTTAGGTTTTTCCAAGATCTCACAAACCCTTTGCAAATTGCTAGTATTGCTAGTCCATGATTTTTTTGGCACATGCAAAGCTTTATGTAATGTTTGGTATGATGAGAAATGATGAGAAATAACAAATACTAAATTGTAGCTGCAGCTCAGAATCTTGCTACTCTCAGAACTGGGCCTATTGAAATGCTCCTTTTGTGTGCTACGGGTTGGGTCACGGAAGGGGCAGAAGGTGAGCTGCAAATGGAAAAAGACCCTGAAGAGCTGAGGGTCCTTGCAGAGGAGGCTAATTCTCACTACCAGGAGCTCACACTCCGGAACCTAGATGCTACAAGACGCAATGCTGTCTGAGTCACTGCAGTTGGGAAGGCCAATATGCAATTTAAGTGAATTCCAAAGTAGATGGCAGGATGTACCGAGAAGGACACAAGAGAAATGAGGTTTTAACAAAGGTTCAGCTCATAAAACAGGAGGCAGACCATCGGAGCAGAAGCCACTGGATATCGTGAAGGGACAAGTTCTGCTCATCTCAGGATCCAGGGTATTGTTTCACTGATTTTAGACCATGCACACACATTATAACATGTTTAAATGTGATCATGATTTCATTAAAAATCAGGACTGCAAACTTTTCCATTTTGTTTGTACATTCATGTGAGAATCAGCCATCAACGCGCAAACTTTTGCACTCGCTGAATACCCTCATTTACATATCAGCTTTGTGGCAGAAATAATACGTGCACTTCCCATTGGTAAAACACACACAACATGCCCACAAACTGTACAAGCTATTTTTCAGTTTCTACTCGCAGTTTAGCTCATGGATTGATTGAACTGAGGCCTTAAGCGTATAAAATGTGCGTAGGTTCACTGCCACTGGTCATCGGCCTGGCGTCCTGAGGAGAGAGGACACATTGTGTTAGTGAGCAGCCCCCTTTTATGCAGCCAGGGACCCGGGGCCCTTGTCCCCTGATCAGGAGGACCGCCCAAACCAGGACAGCTAGGGGCCGTCACACCATATTCATTAGACATCTGCCCAGGCATAGTAAATACCCTTGCTCCTGTTTTTGTGAGTACAATTCGTTTTACCCTGTTTGCTCATATACTCATTAGAATACCTCACGTTTAAATTGTGCTTCAGTTAAAAAATGTGGGAGAAAATGTCTTTGTGGCATTAGAAATAGTTCATTTCAATATTGTGCTTCAATATTTTACCAGGTAAGTCATCCGAGAACATCTTCTGATTTTCATTGATGACCTGGTGGAGACGCAGCATAAAACAGAATACAAACACTCACACATCTATCATAACATGAAACAGTTAAGTTTTAAGGTACAAAAGTGTCACTGCGCACTGATCCTGTAAAATACTCTGGGTTGAGTCGACAGAGGCAGAAATGAACTAATTAAAGTCTGTTGTAGGTGGTTCCAGTCACTTGCCGCAGAGAACTGAAATGAGGAGCGGCCAAAAGCTGTTTTAGTTCAAAACAACTTTAAAATAGGCGCCCTTTGCTTTGGTCACTGCTTTGCACACGTTTTTGACACCTGTGAAGTAAAAACCGTTTCAGGAGACTTCATCAAAAAATAGAACGTACAGATACCTGGTCTCAGCTATAATGTAAAGTAAAGTAAAGTACAGATACCTAAAAATTCTACTACTGCTACTTGTCCTTCTTTACCTTCCTCTACTGTTTATAAGCGCTTTCTTTTCACAACTCACAGGACCCAGAGCAGAGTTTTGCAGTCACAGTTAAGCTAACAGCTAGAATGACAACACACACTTCCTGATAATCGGGCAATAAAATGCTTTATACTGGGGCAAGACACATTTTGTTCAGATACATGGGAAAAAGTTGGGCCTTTAAGTCAACACTGATATATGTATGATGTCAGGGGAAGACGGCTGACAGCAGCGGTGACTCCCACATCATCTAATTTTCTTCTCCTGTATTTTGAATCTCTCCGGTGTCTATGTCAAAGTAAAAGGTCAAAGGAAGATAATGGTTTGGGATATGGAAACAGGGATGTGTCAGACTTGTTACTAAAAGAGACGTGCTTGGTGTCTTTAGTTGGACAATGCTAGGTCAGGACGCTTCCATCTCTGTGCTGGCAGTGCAGGTCAGCCGGATTTTGGCAGGGGCAGCTCTGTAGAGAAATACATTTGAGAGTTTTCGGAATGAACAAAGAGATCGGAAAGTGAACGCGGCGCAGGTCGAAGAAAGTTCCTGGGGCGAGCGTTCTGATGCTAATGGGTAGAAGAGACGATGCTGTACATGTACAATTTGTGTTCAGATTAGTTCAAGGGCTAAAGATGTTTTACTTAAGGAGAGGTATTATACAAAATCGATTTTTTTGAGCTTTCTACCATGTTATAACGTCGTTCCCTTATCAAAAACATGTCTGAAGGGGTTTTAGATGTCATCCATGCATGTTTGAGTAATTAATCTCTCCCTCCTTACGGTTAGCTGTAAGATTCGGTCCAAAGCTCCGCCCACAAGCCTACGCCACCCATGCTCCCACACGGCAATTCTCCATAAATAGACAAAAACATGATACAAAAACTATGAAAAACAACTTGACAAACCTGATGTGATGTGCAGAAGTTTCATTAGCGGGATACACGCTGACTATGTTGTGATAGCGCTCTGAAGGGGGAGTAAATTTGTACGGAGAGCAAAGAGAGGGAAGACTCAGAGCTCAAAAATGAAAGTGTAACACATGTTAATACATTGTTTTTAGCAAAAAAAAATAAAAAATACAAAATTGCAAACAATAAAGGGTAACACGGCAATTTGAGCAAGATTGGCCTCACCCAACTATATTGCTCCAAAAATCGTCTTGCCCTAGCAAAATTTGTTTTGTCCCTGTACAGATATATTGTATAAACGTAAGGTATAACAGAACTTGTTCATTTTTAGGTTTCAAATAGTTTTAAAGGAACTGTAAGATTTGTAGTTTAAATTCCATAAACAGGACCTCGGTATTTTGATTCTTTCAATGATCATTCAGTGTTTTCATTGTTTAGATGATCAGAAAGCAAAATGAGCCTCACATGAGTTTTCAGTGCTGAAATCTAGTTGGTTTAAACCTAAAAGGCCTCTCTCTGATCTGAATCGTCGCTACCTAAACCCCAGCACCTGCAGCCAATCATGAGTCAGTGCTAGTGCAGCCTCTGCAGCTCAGTGAGTGAATTCTGGAGGTTCTGAGCTTTAACATGAGGCCTGTCCATATACTGAGAATGAGAGAAAAAACTTGTATGTGTCTCTATCTGCAGGTTAAGGTTCTGGACACACAGGTTCAGTTGGGATTGTAATAGTTTTTTTTTTTTTTTTCTTTCTTTTTGTAACAGGGCACAGGCTACATAAAGTCCATTTAACAAATTCACAAAGCTTTGACAAACTTATTTTCAGACGTGTAAAAGTGAAATTTGTCATTTGCCCCCCTCTGGGTGTATTGTAAAAGCAGAACTTGACAAAATCAGACTGCTCTACACTGCAGTTAAGTATTTAATCAGTCAACCACAATCTGGATTTGAAAGCATAAATCACAAAACTTGTCAGAAAAATTACAATTATAACTGTTTAGTAAGTTCACATAGCCCTAATATGTGTTTACTCATCACTGCCAATGGTTTACATAGCACGTGGATATTTAAGCTACACGCTGCTCTCAAACTATCCAAATTTGTCTTCATCAGGACCATTACTGGAGTGTTTTGTTCACTGGTGCGTAACACTGCCGTACTATCCTCTGATGAAGTTATAACGACCACCGTCAGACGCAGCCCATTTCCCATGATGGCTAATAAAAGACGTTTCATGTTTCTTTGTTTTGTAAAGAAAACGTAGATATTCCCCTCCATCCTCGTGATAAACAGAGTGCGAGGAGCCAGCAACGAGGTGAGAGAGAGAGGTGCATAAACAAGTCGGGTTTGGCTCACTGCGCAAGCTAATTAACTCCAAAAACTATAAAAATGTAAATTGCAATTTGCTACCGTAGGCATCTCATTAAAAGCACTGGAATGTTAAGGACCAAATTGAATTTCTGTAAAGTAAAGGAAAATGTTTGATTGTAATGCGTTGTCAGGTATTGATGGCCTACAGTGGCTCTGCTCCTGGCAAACAGCAAACTTTAAGAATGTCAAAAGTGCATGCAATATAAGAAAAAAAAATGTAAGGAATATTTTAATATATTCAAATAAGTTAACTTTTATTTAAATAACTACTTTGTATGGAATATTGTCCTCTGCATTTGACCCATCATACGAAAGTGTTGGGGCAATGTGTTTTGGAGCTAGCACTGATTAATGATTGGCGTCACGTGCTGGGGTTTAGGAAACACAAGAGAGTATTATAGGAACTGTATATAGCCTGCGCTCTGAGGGCCTCAGTTATCAATCCATGAGCTAAACCGCGAGTATAAACTGAAAAATAGCTTATGCAGTTTGTGGGCGTGTTGTGTGTGATTTACCATTGGGAAGTGCGTATTATTTCTGTTGCAAAACTGATATGTAAATGAGAGCTTTCAGTGAGTGCAAAAGTTTGTGTGCCTCTGCTCCTTGTTCCTGTGGGCTGTGGAATTGTTGAAGTGTTGTGCAAATTCACATTTGTCCTACTTCCCAACATGTTCGCACAGCGTTTGGATTAAGGAGCAGATGACAGGGAGTATTGAAAACTTTGAACAGCAAGGTTTCTTTAAAGCCATCTGCTTGTCTCTACAGAGATGGCATTGCCTTTCTGGAATGTTCCACAGTATGACATTTGCCTTTCTCTCTCCATGAAGACAGGCAGACAACGGCAGCTGATTTCGGGAATGGATAATTGTGAAACCCAGTGAGGTATTACGAGGCGATTCCTGCCTGCCCCTTGACAGTACATCGCCGTAAACATTATCACAACAAAGTGCCACATGCTGTTGGGCCTTCCAATGGATACACACTAGCGAATAGCAGATTTGACTCTTTTTTTCATTTGTGTCAAAATGGCTACACCATGCTGCCAAATCCTTCACGTGTCACAGTGGACGAGAACTGTTAGTGGTGGAAACAGAGGTTGACTGGAGCACGTCTTGAATACAGCAGTATAAAGATTACTGAAACATGCATTAATCACACTAAATAAAACTTTGAGAGCGTAAATGAGAACGGGAAACAATTATAACATGGTTAAAAGCTCTGAAAAGTTGTGCTTTGAGTGCCTTGAAGGTGGAAACGTGCTATGTAAAAATATGACCATTTACCATTTTGCACAATATGCCTCATTTAATGCCAAACTCTGGAACATTCGAGGAAAAGCAATAACAGTTCCACGGACACAAGCAGGTGATGGCCCCTCCACCAGAAAAGTTACACAGTGCACCTTTAATCTGCTTCGTATTCTTCCCATTCCAACAGCATAACCCACAAACGACCTCTGTCAGTTGAGAATACTGTATTTTGGATGCGAGCGTAGCCTTCACCCAGCCTGCTGTTTGTTTGGGGATCCAATGATTATTGTTTATGTCTTCAATAATATCCATACAGCCTTCCTGCACCCATCTGCTTTCACTGCTGTTTAAATATTCACAGGCGCGGCACTGCAAAATAAAAACAAAACCAGTTGAAAATAAAATGCGTAGCAACCGGTTTTCCCCTTCCCCGGAGCACTCTACGCTACTCCGATTGAGTTATGTGCCAGGAGTTAAAAGCATAAACCGCAGTATTTATTTCACCTGCTTGCACGCGTTTATGAATACAAACATCAGTGCAATTTTCAAAGAGCAACCCAATCACGCACACGCTAATTCCACGCCCAGAGGACACCAGATTACGAGATAAACTGCCTTCATTTTGCATGCACAATAATTACAACGATACATACACCGTACCAATTATGCTAACACAATTAACTCTGGGGCCAGGAGGGTCCTTGCAGCGCGGAGGTGGGAGTCGGAGGCACGTCGGCGTCGATTGTCTGGATGTAATTCTTGTGGTGCACCTGTGGAGTATTAGCGGAGCCATTTGGAGATGATTACATTGTAGGTCTCACTGGAGGAGGAGGAGTTGTGTCACTTCCCTGGCAGGCTGTAGCGGTGTGGAGGAACACGTCTCAGGAGCGTGCTCACAACAAACGTGGAATCACATCAGATCCAAAGTGCCAACTCAATATCACAGGGATGCGCGTGTTATATTAGCTGTTGGGTTCTGGACAGCAATGCATAAGAAAAGGTTTTAGATATATGGAAGAATTTCAGTATAAGTCAAGGCATGTGTCAGAGGCGCTATTCTGGAGTTATGTGTTTCCTGGGATCTGCTGTAGCCCCTTCTCCAGCTGGAAGGTTACTGCACCACTGATGCCTTCATCTGCTAGGCCTTCTTCAGCTCTTCTTTGAGCCCCTGCTTCAGGCCAGGTAGGATTGGTAGGATGATGTTAGCCACATCAGTTAAAGGTCTATATTACGCAAAATTGACTCTTGAGAGCGTTTAGCCATGTTATAATGTTGCCTCCTCAAAAACATACTTGGAGTTGTGTTTTGTTTCATTCACACATGTTTGAGTAATCCTTTATTATTAGTCTGTCTACATCTCCAAAGCTCAAAATTCTCTGTTCCACCTTGTGATGTCAAGTAGCGGTAGTTTTCAAGTTAACAGCTCCTTTTATGTTTTGTTTAGTAGAGATTAGCAATTCCAGAGCTGAAATTATCCAAAAGATTCTAGTGAAGGTGTATGGAGTTTATAAACACAATGGAGCACTTCCTGTATTACCACATGACACAAGGTGGAACAGGAAATGGAGCACTCCTGTATTACCACATGACACAAGGTGGAACAGGAGCGTTTTCAGTTTGAGAGAAAAACTCAGCCTAAATATGCAGGGTTTGTGTGTTAAACCTGTGCGAACGAAACAAAACACAACTCCAGGTATGTTTGTGATGAGGAAACACTATTATAACATAGATCAGAAAATGGGCCCTTTAGCCTCCAGTGGAACATCCCGTGTAGGTGATTGCAGGAACATGCTGTGTAGTATTCCACACTGGATCATTTCACCCCATATGGGATTTGAACCTGGGTCCCTAGTGTGAAAGTCAGGAGACTAGTTGAGCTATCCAGCCGCTTTACAACAGAAACATAATAAAGTAGTAATAGTGACAGTTCTAACATGAAACATATACGTTTTAGGTGCAGTGCATGTAGGTCAGTAAAGGGTTAAAATGATATCGTTCTTTTTCGATTGATTCACGCGTGTTTGAGTAATTGTTCCACGTTGAGGCTCGAGTGCTCAGAAAAACCTGTCTCTGCCTACTACTGTGTACTTACATTCATGGTACAGCAGTCAGATCCACTGACCCACAGGTCGGTGGTCCGATTCCAACTCCCACAGGCGAATACTGTCATTGTGTCATTGCGCAAGACTGTTGTTCTTCAAGACAATCCGACTCGGGGTCGTACACATGAATTAGGATCTACTGCTTACGTTGAACTACCACTATGAAAAGACATGGTTGCTCAGTCCTGCAGTTTTGAACAGGAAGTCAATGGACCTGTTTCTGTTATCATTATTATAAATAGCACCTTTCATATGAAGACAAGTGCAGGAACATATTATGCAATGCTGGATTTGTTATTGTATCCCTGCAGACTAAGCACTTCCCCCTCTCTCCTCTACATACCAGTTCAGATGTGTCAGATTCATATTGATCCTGTGACAGAAACAGATTACGTACACGCTTAATAATGCAGTTTGACGTATTGTTCCTGTAGTTTTCTCACGTATGACGGCGCTCCACATGCCCATGCACGCGTACACACTATTGATTGTAACCGTATCCATCTCCATTCTAAACCACAATATACACGTATGGATGGCCTACGCTGACGGCTATAACGATTTCCCTCACAGCTGTTTTCATATCTTATGCATTAAGACGCTCCGATTTCCCAGTCTGTTGAACGTAGCACCGGGGGCTATCACTTCCACTGAACGCTACTTTACATATGCTCGCCTTAAAAGCAAAATGATTTATTACAACAAACAAGCAATTAATAACACGTCAATGTGAGACTCCCGTGTGTGGTTTTATGCAGAGATGAGTCATTTTGTGCTAGAAGCTGAGACAAAGTGTGAAAAAAGTCATTAATATTATATCATGGTTCCATCCAACACCTGTAGTGGTAGTCGCAGTAATAGCATAGACTGTATGAAGAAGCGGACGAAGGGAGTGTGGCGTCACCCATAGCGTTTGGCTCCAGTCAAATGAAGCTCATCGAGGCTAGCAGCTGTGGAGCTAATTTAGAGCCGAGTTCCATATTTGGAATTCCGTACGCGAGTACGTATCATAGCAACCAGAAAGCCAATCCGGAGCAAGGCTGTTGAAGGTAACGCCCCTTCTTGCCCACATCGCTGGGTTAGCAGGGAGCCGGCGCTTAGCAGTGCTGTCAGCTAATGCTAGTGGGAACGATCTCGGGGAAAGAAGGTGCCTGATTTGTCTGTCTGTTAATGTTCATGTCTTGCTTTACAAACAAAATAGCGAAATAAAAATACCAGGGTCAGTGGGTTAATTCGCACATTTTAAGACCAAAATGATGAGCCTGACAGCAGTAGTTACGGAGAGAGGGGTGAGAAGGTTTTTTCAATAGAAAGTAAATTGGAGAGTTGATGGAGCCGGAAGTGTGCCCATATAGTCTGTGAGTAGTAGTAGTAGTATTTTTGCTTCATTCACACTCACTGTTTTCTGTTATTTTATAATGAAAAGAGGTGGCTTGATAGTTTTGCCTCTTCCCACTCCTTTTCGAGGAATTTGCTTTTCTGTTGTGCAGAGGTGGGTAGAGTTAAAGTCCTTTCAACTGACATCAATTAACAGTCAGGCTAGATTAGGAGTACCTAGCTGGATTATTTACCTATTGTGTATGCTTAATCTTGTTTGGGGACACTGAAGCCTGCACCCGAGCTTCATACATCTGCTGTGTCTTTGTGTGCGTGCATATATTTGTACTGTGCAGTTTATATAGTATTGGTAGTGTAGGAGCAGAGAGCCTTGAGCAGAAGGCCACGGGGAGGTGGCCGCTCCGCTTGGCTGGCCAGGCGTCGATGGGACAGGAGCTGGGATCACCTCCCCTGGAACACTGTGGATGTGTGAGACGCTGTGTGTGAGGCCTATTCTAACAGTGACACACTCCCCTCTGCCACCAGGGTCACCATGTCCACTGCCCAGGAAGTGTTTCTACATGCAGCCAGTCTGGGACCATCTTTTATGAGGTGGAAAAAGAGCATGTTTACAGCAGTCTATTTCAGTGAGACATGACACTTACTTTCATTTCATGTGTTCATTCTGCTCATTTAGATGATAATAATTGTTTGAATAATCTGGAACAGTGGTATTGTAAATTAAAGGGCCCATGTTACACCATTTTCTGATCTCTGTTGTAATGTTTCCTCACCACAAACAGACCTGGAGTTGTGTTTTGTTTCATTCGCACACGTTTAACACACAAACCCTGCATATTCAGCCTGAGTTCTTCTCTTAAACTGAAAGCGCTCAGTTCCACCTTGGTAAGACAAGAAGTGCTCCACTGTGTTTTTAATCTCCATACACCTTCAGTGTAATCATTTGGATCATTTCAGCCCTGGAATTGCTAATCTTTACTGAATTAAAGGTAAAAGGAGCTGTTAACTTGAAAACTACCACTACATGACATCACAAAGTGGAGCGGAGCATGTTGAGCTTTGGAGATGCAGACAGACTAATAATAAAGTGTTACTCAAACATGTGTAAATGAAATAAAACACAACTCCAGGTATGTTTTTGATGAGGTAACAGGATTAGAACATGGCTTACAGTTCACAAGAGACAATTTTGCGTAATATAGGACCTTATATGTTGTATTGTAAGTTAAATGTCAGTAACTTGTATGTGATAATGTGTGGTGACATGCTCATGCATCCATCTGCTTTTAGATTCTGCTAGTTGCTACTTGAACCTGCTGAGGGACAAGTGGAAATTAGCCTTTTCTGCTATAACCTGGTATAATAATCTTTCCATTTGGTAAGTGTTTATTCCTCTGTCCCTACAGGAATAAAAAATGTACCATACCAATATTATTTTTACCATAATCAAGCAGCCCTATGCCTGGTGTATCTCATTTTTTCTGTGCTTGGAGCAAAGCACTTTTGAAATCCAGCTCATTTGTTCACGTTTGCCCTCCCCCC
>KN469860.1:41828-62463 GCA_000787095.1 Periophthalmodon schlosseri
TCCCGTTGCCCCCCCCCCCCCTCCCCCCCCCCCAGCTTCTTGATTACTTTTAGACCATAGCGTTCTCACATACCCGCCCTCGTACAGTCCCATGACCCTACAACAAGGCTCCACCCCTTATATATTAAATAATTATGATTTTTATCACAGATCTAAGTGCATCATTTTGTTATAGATACATTGTGAAGCGTTGTCCTGGGTTCTTCTCACCTGCCTCTTTAACAAGCTCAAACAAGATCGTTTTTGACCTGCTGTTTTAACAAGCAATGTTTTCTACCATCAGTACCTAAATGACATGACTTTTCATAAATTATGTTTTAAAAAATCATCAAAAGAAAAAAAAAAATGAAAATGATTCTGCCCTATTGACTATTTGTTACTGACTGTTTGTTACTAAACCTCCCAACCTCCCTTTATTCGAACCTTCCTTACGATTAGCAGTATGAGACTGTACAAAGCTCCGCCCTCAAGCCCACGTCCCCCATGCTCCCACACTGCAATTTTCCATAAATATACAAAAGCATGAAACAATACAATACACTACAACTTCACAAACCTGCCAAAAGCATGAACAATACAATACACTACAACTTCACAAACCTGACGCGATGTCCAGAAGTTTCATTAGCGGGATGCACGCTGATTGCTGATTGAATACTTTGGTTTTTGGCAAATTTTGCGTAGCTCTCAGTCAGTGGAATGTATTGAGTACTGCACTTTGTACTAAATTGTGTTTGGATGTTGTCTACTTTCATTGTGACCCTGCTGTACAAAAAAAAGCTTATTTTCAAAAACAATAAAAGGTAACATGGTGATCTAAATATGGTATGTAACAGTTTATGCCCCGTACAAGTGTAATACCTCTGCTACATAGAGCTGACCCCACCTACATTAGCTCTTCCCTTTTTGTTTCACTAAGACATAATTCCTTCCCTCTAACTCCATTTTGTTTGCCGTGTTACTGCCACCGTTCACAGCCAGCTTCACACAGACCGCGGTGTATCTCTTACGATTGATAGACTCCATATTGTGAGCTAATGATCTCCCTAGGGTGCCAACCACAAACCATGAACCCAGTGTCATAGCACCTCCCTCCAGCCTCCTCCTTCCCCATCCTCCTCTATCTCTCTCTCTCTCTCTCTCTCTTTCTTTTCTCCGCCCCTGTCATGTCTTCCTGGGGGAACGCATCGATTCACCTTTGTTTGTACTGCCACCCACACGCGTTCAACCTGTCACATAAAAGGCCCTGTTAAAATTAGACAAAAAAGACCTACGTTGGCCTCAATTCCATCTGAAATAATCCACTCCGAACTCTATCCGTCTGTTAAAAAGTCAAGCAATGTTTCCAGGAAGCGTTTAAAAAGTTTGATGCGAAAGAAAAGAGGAACTAGATAGTGTCATAGCATGGGGAAAAAAAGGTTTGTGAATACCTGCGAACTGATTCTCAACGTGGAGTCGGAATGTCACCTCTGGGAGAAAAAAAAATAAAAAATACAAAAATGGCTAAGAATGGGTTGGCAGAATTTATCTCTGTTCAATGTTTTTTTTTTTTCTGCAGTAGAAGCTAAGTTGGAGCTGCTAACACGATCTTTCTCAAAGTGCTAGCAAAAGCTCAGTAAATATAGATCCACTCTCAGCATGTTTGGTGGAAAAATGTGCACTGGGGTTTTTGTTGTAACATGGAAGAGTGTCAATTCTGAATATAGCTGCACTATAGCACCATTCATAGGCGTGCGCACTTATCTTCCCCAGTACTTATGTTTTCCTTATTCTATAGACAGGGGAACATGTAAAAAGGTAAATGTTCTGTTACACTTCTGGTTAAAGGAACTGTATGCAGTCTGCGCTCGAACTGTTTTAAAAAAGGTACTACCATCACTCTAGCTCTGGTACTGAAAATGAACAGTGATTGGCTGCAGGTGCTGGGGTTTAGATAGTGAGTATTTAAATCGGATTTTAGTTTTAGACCAACTGGGTTTCAGCATTGAAACTGGCAACCCAAACGATAGACTCGTGTTAGGCTCATTTTGCTTTCTGATTGGATAATTTTTTTAAGAACCAAAACACTAAATTATAACATGAACAACTTGGACATCAAGTCCAATGTATTTGTAACTAAGAACAAGATTGTGAAATTTTAAATCAAAATCATACACACAGTTCCAACTGGTTTGACAACAACCAACTAAAAATCTTTCGACTAAAAGCTGAAAGATTATTTCAGGTTCATTTGGCGTGGATTGTGTTCTCTCCACACTTCAGGTCAAACAAACTAAACCAAAACAAAACAGAATATCCCCCTCACCTGGGGCAGTGCTGCATCGCAGATAGGCGAGAGTGCAGGAAACAACAACAAACTGGAAACCGAGTTCACCTATTGGCCAGAGGAAAGTCCCTACCCGATTATTACCTGTTACTTGTCAACAAAAGTCGAGCTGCATCAGAGTTTTGTGGTGTTTGTTTACTACAGGATTACTCAAACATGCTTGAATAAATCGCAATACAACTTTGAGAAATTTAAAGATGAGGGAACACTATAATATAGTTTAAACCTCATTAAAGTGGATTTTTTAAACATATGCAAATCAGATGTTGCTGTCTTCAGAAAACTTTGGAGAGCCTGTAAACATAGCCATTTTAACACGGTCCTATGGATCAATATTATTGTATCATGACAAAACCTTGCTTTGGTGGAATTACATCAAACAAAATTCTTCCTGTAAAGACTGCTGCCATCATTCCAGGGGAAATGTTTAGAGGCAGAGCTGGGGACGAAGATGGAACAGAGGAGCTGCATGTGACTGTAGGGTATAGCAGAATCTCACTCACTTAGTGCCAGAGCTGTGATAGAGGTGAGAACACAGCACTGCTCAGAGCACATGACAATGGCTTCTCACTCAGCTGGATCTGTGGCTTTGGTGTCGAGAACAATGGAAGGATAGAATGCAGTTACCGATTCAGTTTTAGTGAACAGCAGGGATGTCACCATTATTGGTTGAAGAAACAATATATATACACATATACACAAATAATCCCAATTATTCTTGATTACTGACACAATTATTTATAATGAATATCTAATAGATTACCACTTCTCTAGTATGAGACCAGCTTTTGAAAGAGATATGTTTGAAATTATGTATTTTTCCTTCAACAATGGTCACAGTAATTATATTTAAATCCTTACTGTTACTTTGTAACTAGGGACGTGACTAGGCCCCCTTTGATTTGTACCTACATTTTGTTGTCAGAGTCAGATCTACTTTAAAGCAGGGGGTCTGGGAAATTTAATATATAATCTGCTGTATTCTAATGGATTTTATATGACTATGTCCAAATTGACTAATCTCCAGAACAGCCAAATAGTCTGAGCTGCAGCCTCACACTGGACAGTAACAGACAACACTAAAGCCTTAGACTTTTTGTCACCTGTTGCTTTAATTCAAAGAAAAAAAAAGTGAGACATGTGTTTATTACCTTGCGCTAATGAATCAAAAATAAACAATTAAAAAAAGTGAGTGATCCCTCAGCAACAGTGCTCATGTGTCACTGTCCCCAGTTTAATTTATAGTAAAAGAAAATTTCGTATTTGTCAACTGGACAAAAAGTTGTAAGAGTGAAGATGTTTTGCTGCTCATCCAAGTCGCTTCTTCAGTTCTGGTCTCGTTAGACCTAACCTACAAACAGAAACTGACCAGAACTGAAGAAACGGCTTGGATGAGCAGCGAACAGACAGAATTGAGTTTTTCTTTTACTATGGATCATACCTGGACGGGAGGGATTTCGCACACACCAGTTCACACTAGTTTAGTTTATTACAAAATATACAGTAAAACATTAAGCACAATTTAGTAAATACATTTTAGCAAATATATTTATGATAATTATTTATGTGTTGATTTGTTTGTATTGTGATTTTGATGTCTTTTTTTATTCTGTAAAGCACTTTGAATTACTTTATGTTGAATTGCGCTATACAAATAAACTTGCCTTGCCTTTGTAAATAGGACACCCCTGAAGCAGCCCTTAGCTTATAAATGGCGTTAAGGAGCTCCTCTACTTCTCTGTGCAGTATCATACATAGTAGTTAGTGGTGACTAACACACACACAGGAAACAGCACAGAAGAGTTCGGGACTAGCAGCCTAATTCATTTAAGAGCCTGCCTGACGCAACATGAACAAACTCTAGTCTCCAGGTGAGAAACTTTTACATGATGCATATGTAATTCATCTGTAGTTTGACTTCATCAGAGCATTATCACGGGTATGAGAAAGTCGGTATATCGATGGCCTCCTTAATCCTGGTGGGACTTGTTACTCTATGTGCCTATGATCTTAGTGTTGTCCCACTCCAAGAGATGCTTTTCCCTTCTGCAGTGGTCTGATATTGCAGCTGTTCCTGATGGACTTGTTACTTTGTGGCTCAGGTGTTTTGGCTGTTCTGTTTTTCATATTCGATTTCTTTTTTCTGTTCCTCTGTCCTTTTCCCCATATATCACATTGCATTTGTGGTCTTGGTCTAATTTTATGGGGCGCACTAGTAACTGTCGTACTTTTGTGTGTGATTTCACTGGAGTCCTAATGTTATATTTTCCAGTTATGACTTTCACGTATGCTATCTTAATTTTGTTTCTTGTTCTGCTGTGCTTGCTGTTTCCCTTTTGTTTATGACCCATTTAGGTTAGAGTTTTTTCATGTATTTCTGATATGCTTCTCCTCCTTTCTGTCTTTGTCTTGTGTGATTAGATTGATTCAGTTAAAAAGTCTTCTTAAGACTGAACATTTGTGGACAATGAGCGGATCAGGCGTCCAGAGGAGGGAATGATTTATGTGGATTTGATTTAAACTGGAGACCTCTTGATCTACAGTGAAATGCTTTACCACTGAGCTATACCCACTTTCAATGAGAAACAGTAGTTAAGCAGAAGGCCATTATCAAAGCTGTTTATCATTTTGAAAGCTTGGCCTATCTGAGCCCAGATAAAAATTCAAGCCAAAGTTGAACCAGTGACTGAAGGTTTTCAGGTCTTGATCCTACCACTCTACCAATTGAGCTATTGCAATACAAAGCGAAGCTCTTTTAGCTCTGGATAATTCTCTTGCAAAAGAACAAAGGACCTGGTAAATGCCAGTGTATTTCAATGCATGTATAAAGTCTTAAGGTTCTACTAGATGGAACGATGAAATTGAAAGTCCAACAAAGAAAGGAGCAGACAGAAGGCATCTGGATCTGAGCCGGAGACCTCTTGATCTACAGTCAAATGCTCTACAGTCAACTGCTCTATCACTGAGCAATACCCCCTTTCAAGAAGTAAAACAACAGTTAAGCTGCAAGTTATTATGAACTTGACATGTCTGAACCCACCTAAAACATCCTTCAAACCTGATTTGAACCAGCACCCGAAGGATTTCAGCTCTTGATTCTACAGTCCTCCACTCTACAAACTGTGCTATTGAAGGTTCAAACAAGGTGCAAATGAGAGCTCTAACTAATACCAAGTATTTCAATGCATGTATAAAGCGTCAACGGTCTTCACTCTAACAACTGAGCTACTGAAGGCTTAAACAAGACTCTTTGAGCTTTGGCTAACTCTCTGGCAAGAGAAAGAAGGAACTGGTAAATGTCAGCGTTGATGCTAAAGCTAGCAGTGCTTCTCGTTATATCAGCCCTGTGTTTAGTTTGTATTCTCTCTGCTGTTTTTTATGAGTTATCAGAACCTTTTCTTGAGGTGTTTGTGGTGAGATTTAGATCAAGTTGCAAAGCAAAGGAAGGATTCTGTCTTTTCTGGGGACTAATTATCATGAAATTTGCTAAATATGTCCTTATGTATGGCTTATTTGCAAAGACGTATATTATCTTCCAAAGGTAAGTTTGAGATTTATTCAGCGTCAAGTATTTCAATGCATGTATAAAGCATCAAGGTTCCATTAGAAGGAACAATGAAATTTGAAGTCCAAAAAAGTAAGAAAGAGACAGGGGGTAACTGGATTTGAGACAGAGACCTCTTGAGCCGCAATGAAATACTCTACCACTGAGCTATACCTCCTTTCCATGACCAAGAGAGTAGTTGGGCTGTGAGCCACTATCAACGCTGTTCTAGCATTTGAACACTTGACATGTCTGAGCCCACCTAAAACATCCTTTGAGCTGGATTTGAACCAGCCACCTAAGGATTTCAGCGCTTGATTCTAAAGTGCTCCGATGCACCAAATGAGCTACCAAAGGTTCATACAAGGCTCAAACGAGACTCTTTGAGCTCTGGCTAACACTCTGGCAAGAGAACGAAGGAACTGGTAAATGCCAGTGTCGATGCTAAAGCTAGCAGTGCTTCTCATATCTGCCCTGTGTTTAGTTTGTATTCTCTCTGCTGTTTTTTATGAGTTATCAGAACCTTTTCTTGAGGTGTTTGTGGTGGGATTTAGATCAAGGTGCAAAGCAAAGAAAGGATTCTGTTTTTTCTGGGGATTCTCGAGATGCTTCAATGCATTTATCATGTGTGACTTATTTGCAAAGGCGTATATTACCTTCCAAAGGTAAGTTTGAGATTTATTCAGTGCAAAGTATTTCAATGCAAGTATAAAGTGTCAAGGTTCCACTAGAAGGAACAATGAAATTCACTTTCGGAAAAACTAAGGAGGAGACAGGGGGCAACTGGATTTAAGCTGGAGACCTCTTGAGCTGTGGTTAAATGCTCTACCACTGAGCTATACCCCCTTTCGGAATGTAAACGAGTAATTAAACTGCGAGCCATTATCAATGCTGTTCTAGCATTTGAATGCTTGACATGTCTGAGCCCACCTAAAACATCCTTCGAGCCGGATTTGAACCAGCGACCTAAGGATTTCAGTGCTTGATTCTACAGTCCTCCGCTCTACCAACTGAGCTATCGAAGGTTCGTACATGGAGTAAACGAGACTCTTTGAGCTCTGGCTAACACTCTGGCAAGAGAACGAAGGAACTGGTAAATGTCAGTGTCGACGCTAAAGCTAGCAGTGCTTCTCATATCCGCCCTGTGTTTAGTTTGTATTCTCTCTGCTGTTTTTTTATGAGTTATCAGAGCCTTTTCTTGAGCTGTCCGTGGTGGGATTTAGATCAACTGTTTTTTTTTTTATGAGTTATCAGAGCCTTTTCTTGAGCTGTCCGTGGTGGGATTTAGATCAATTTGCAAAGCAAGGATTCTGTCTTTTCTGGGGATTCTTGAGATGCTTCAATGTATTTATCATGCCTTTATAGGTGGGTTATTTGCCAATTCGTATATTACCTTCCAAAGGTAAGTTTGAGATTTATTCAGCGCCAAGTATTTCAATGCATGTATAAAGTGTCAAGTTTCCACTAGATTGAACAATGAAATTCAAAGTCCAACCAAGTAAGGAGCAGATAGGGGGCATCTGGATTTCAGCTGGAGACTCTTGATCTGCAATCAAATACTCTACCACTGAGCTATACCCCCTTTCGGAATGTAAAGGAGTAGTTAAACTGCGAGCCATTGTCAACGCTGTTCTAGCATTTGAATGCTTGACATGTCTGAGCCCACCTAAAACATCCTTCGAGCTGGATTTGAACCAGCGACCTAAGGATTTCAGTGCTTGATTCTACAGTCCTCCGCTCTACCAACTGAGCTATCGAAGGTTCGTACATGGAGTAAACGAGACTCTTTGAGCTCTGGCTAACACTCTGGCAAGAGAACGAAGGAACTGGTAAATGTCAGTGTCGACGCTAAAGCTAGCAGTGCTTCTCATATCCGCCCTGTGTTTAGTTTGTATTCTCTCTGCTGTTTTTTTATGAGTTATCAGAGCCTTTTCTTGAGCTGTCCGTGGTGAGATTTACATCAAGGTGCAAAGCAAAGGAAGGATTCTGTCTTTTCTGGGGATTCTCGAGATGCTTCAGTGTATTTATCATGAAATTTGCTAAATACGCCCTTATGTGTGACTTATTTGCAAAGGCATATATTACCTTCCAAAGGTAAGTTTGAGATTTATTCAGCGCCAAGTATTTCAATCCATGTATCAAGTGTCAAGGTTCCACTAGAAGGAACAATGAAATTTAAAGTCCAAAGAGGTAAGGAGGAGACAGGGGACAACTGGATTTTAGCTGGAGACCTCTTGATCTGCAGTCAAATGCTCTACCACTGAGCTATACCCCCTTTTGAGAAACCAAAGAGTAGTTAAACTGCGAGCCATTATCAATGCTGTTCTACATGACATGTTTGAGCCCACATAAAACGTCCTTCGAGCCGGATTTGAACCAGCGACCTAAGGATTTCAGCTCTTCACTCTACAGTCCTCCGCTCTACCAACTGAGCTATCGAAGGTTCAAAGATGGAGCAAGCGAGGCTCTTTGAGCTCTGGCTAACACCAAGTATTTCAATGCATGTATAAAGCGTCAAATTTCCACTAGATGGAACAATGAAATTCAAAGTCCAACAAAGTAAAGAGTAGATAGGGGGCATCTGGATTTGAGCTGGAGACCTCTTGATCTGCAGTCAAATGTACATTGTTTTTGATATTGCGACATTTTGAGTGATCTGGATGTAATTTTCTATGTAGATTGTCAGATCAAAAATAACATCCAGAGTTATTAAAGCAGGACCTCACATTGGTCATATCTTATGAAAGGAGAAACATTTTTGGACATTTTTAACCACGTGATATTTACGCAGCCCGACAGGACTGGAGCTTATTTGATGGACTGTTAAGACTTGGCACCGGTGCTGGTATGATACTGAGGCAGAAGGCTTGGCTGTATCGTGTTGTTGGAGATGGTTACCCTTTTGAAATTCAGAGATAGTTCAGTCTGTGGAGTTTTATTCTACTAACCAGCAACCTGAATTGTTTATGCATTAACTCAGACCGACTATAATGTATTTTCCTTATAGGCCTATATTGGCGATATTAGTTGCCAGGGGTTTTACATTTTTTACTTTTTATATTTTAGAACTTAGAAATGTAAATAGCTTACAGACCACAAAAATACCTTCTCCCATGTGTTTTAGTAATAAGCTCCTGTTGTCCATAAAATAATTAATTCTAAAGTCGTCACAGTAAACAGCACAAGCCTGGAGTTTTCAGCTGGTCCTCTCTCGTTTAACACCAATGGATCTTGCTCTTATTTCAATGAATTATCTAACCTTCAGCCTGTATTGGAGCCATCAGCATGTCCTAAAGCTGAACTGCACATTCAGCTTTAGGCAGCTATTCGTGTTTGTTTGGGCTGTGAGCAAATTGTAAAGAAATAGGCTTCTCCAGCTGTGACAGTCGCTCCCATCTGTTGCTGAAGCTCCTGCTCTCACACTCCACTCGTCCTCTGTCCATTTCGTTGAGAAAAGTTTATAAGTCCGTGAAGAATGTTGTATCCTTCCTTTCCCAGGTCCCGGGGTTTGAACATGGCCAGTTTGAGTGAATGGGCCGAGCTCAGTGGTGCTTGTCGCTAGTTTAGCCTTTTGTGGCTAGGTCCATCCGGTGACCGTGCAGCCCACTGACCATGTGCACTAGAGCTCTTTTTCTGTGAAAGGAGTGTGGTCTTGTGTACCATGTGACCACATAACCCTGGCCACATAGGTAAAAAAATGCCGGCAAAATTTGGACCTTTCTGAAATCTGCAAGTCCCTGTCAGTTGAACACCAGCAGTTTGTGTTTGCATTGCGGAAAATGCTTTCTGGGCTGCAGATGATTTTTTTTCACAGTACCAGTGGACTTGCCATTAACCTAAACTCACAACTGCAATACTCTTACTAGATTTTGTAATAGAACTATGATCGGGACTGCTAATGCGGCAGCGGGGGAGGGGCAGTATAGGCGCTAATGCTGCTGTGCATTATGGTAGTTGTAGTTCAAATGGGTTCAATTCATTTGAGTAGCGGGTCATTAATGATGTAAATTAGAAATAATCTCAGAGGGCTAACAGAAATTATTCTGCGGGCGAAATTTGACCCGTGGGCTGCCAACTTGACATGCCTGATTTAGCAAAAGTCCCAAACAAGTGGACATTTCAGACTGTTCTTTTGAGATGTTTCAGTGGTTTACCAAAGATCTTGTTCAATTTGTTGCCTTCTCTTGCTCTGAGATTTGACCAAGAACTTTGCTACCACCTGAGCCACTGTCCACATTTTTTCCTCCACTTTGAATTAAGCTATCCTTTCATGTGAAACCTTTCCAAGCTTGTAACTGTTATATTTTCACTCAATGGCTGTATCCCCTGTGTGATTCTTTTTCTTTTTTTTTGTACCTGTTTTGTCTGAGAGTGAAAATAAGTGCCATTTCCAAGTAGCATTACAAATCTGTGAGGAAAGTAAACATTGATTGCAGGCCCAGGGGACCCCCGTCTCCATGCCAGCACGCGTCCTGTTTGTGGCAGCTCTGTAATGGCATCGTTGAGTGTGCGGAGAACACATTTTGTCTCACTCAAACGTCGGATTATGCTGCACTTCAAAAACACAGTGCTGTGAATTGAATACTTGAGCTGTGAGATTTGAGACATTTACTGTAGAATTTGGGCCATAGTAAAAACAGAGGGATTGTGAATATTTGTTACGGTCTTGACTCTTAAGTACTCAGTTTTATTATTGAAGTAAAAGTAGAGATAGAGGAGCAAAAAAAAAAAAAAAAAAAAAAAAAACTCAATTAAAAGTATCACATGAAAAAATCTACTTAAATAAAGTGTCAAAGTACCCCTTCAAAAATGTACTTAAAGAGTAAAAAGTAGATTTTGAGATCTAATAAAGCTTCACATATTTTGAGGTCTTATAAGGCTTCAGCTGTATTGATTTTGATTTGTACTGAAATTTGTTCAGTAGAAACAATTAAATCTCTCTCTCTCTGTTTTATTTGTATATTTTTGTTTACTCAAACTACGAATGTGTTAAAAATTAACTCCTCAGCCTTTTCAGCAGGTCTCAAACAGTAATAAAAAAAAATACAAATATTACTTTTCAGTCCAGTTCAAAAAGTAGTGGCGTAGAAAGTACAGATACCTGCTCTCAAATTTCTCAAAAGTTAATTCAAAAAGCATCCACTTTGAAATTTACTTAAGTACAGATACCTAAAATCTTTACTTAAGTACAATACTTTACTATTTTTGCTTCATTAAGTTCCACCACTGCTGGTTTCTACTGTATGTCTAACCAAAGGGACCAAAGTCCAAAGTCTAGGGGTGTGAGTCTTTCAGTGCCTGGTGATTAGATTCTATTCTGATTTTTAGAGTCATGATTCGAAATGATTCAAAAACAGTTCAAATTCCAAAGCTATTTTTGATTTAGAAATGTTTTTGATGCATGAAAAGATGAAATACAATGTAAACAAAAAAACATGTATTAAAACATTTCCCTGTTGTAACAAATAAGTCTGAGGTTAGACTCCCTGAAATACAGGTTTCGAGAAAAATTAACGTGTCGTCTTAGTTTAGCGTAGCTGCCTAGCTTGCTACTGCGCAACAGATCAGTATGTAATAGGAAAAAAACAAAACAAAACAAAAAAACATCAGTCTTATCCCAGTAATAGTGTTGAAAATACTCTCAACTTAGTAGGACATTAATATGTTGCAAATCTTAATTATGCAAAACGTCCTGGAAATAAAATGCCTCCTTCACTCTTCTTAACCACTGTACATGGATATTTGGTATTTTATACAATATTCCAAACTTAACCTTAAACATGAAACATACAAACTTAACTGTCCTAGCATTAAACGCTGCTCAGATGGCATGGCTGTACTCTCTGAACTTCTTAAGGTATCTTCTCCTGACTGCTCTACTAGGCCTTTGGCAGCTGTCAATCAACTGTGCTCTTCGGGATGCCTAGTAATAAAAATCTGGAAAACTGGAAAGTAGACTGCTTTTCCCAAGACAAATTGACTGTGTAATAGAAGTGGACTAATACCATAGCGTTCGGTTGTAAACGGTTATAGTGACTAATTTGCAGAGACCATTTAGAAATCTTACCAAATGAAGCTCAGTGAGGCTAACGGTTATAGCGACTAATTTGCAGAGACCATTTAGAAATCTTACCACTAAACCAGAGTTATGTTTACAAGATTAAATATAGTTCCTAATTTAAAATGATCTGTTCAAACAGTCTTGAAAGCCCCAGCTCAGTGTCTCCAGACCCCCACGTTGAGAATCCCTAATCTATCACCTCATACGCCCTACATTAGGTGCGAAATGGCAAAAGTCGACAGAGGACACAGAGTTAGGTCTCTTTTTTCAAGTATAAGTGATACCATTTTATTAAAAGGTTACTACTTCAGAAAATCACTTTTGACAATATGAAATGATTTGAGCATTTATGTTTCTTGCACCGCTCCTTCAGATATGATTTAGTTTGTCTCATTTTTGTGTCCACCCTTTGAAAATACCAGATATGGTGGATTATTGTATGTAAGTTTCGTCCCTCCACTTACGTTAACTTCAAATTATAAATCAGATGTTACGACTTGGCAATTACTGTCGCTTAGTAGTTTCCAAATATTTCCTCTCAAACTTGTGAAATATCTTGGATTGGTACTTCTACTTCTACATGAGTAATGTTATTAGAGGTTTTTAAATAAATAAAATATTATTCTTGTGTGTCTAAAACATTGTGGCACTGTAATGTAGCTAAGCTGGTACAGTATGCATAAAACATGTCCCTATAGCTTCCTCCTATATGAGCTCTCTGAACATTATAAGGGCAAAAATATCTTTAAAATGTCACTGGTGCCTTTAGTGGCTTTCACTATGGCAACAGCTACTTATTTTCTGTTCCTCTGTGTAAGTTACTTCCTACTTCAAGTTATATCCAGAGCAATATCCAAAGGGTGCAAGAAACATTAGATATTAATTACCATACTGTTTTAAAGGCACTGTACCTGATTTATTCCCATAGATTTGAGCACAATTTGTCTTGCCCCAGTACAGATATATTGTATAAGCATCTTTTGAGGTCAATAAGTCAGCTGTGTGCTGTCAGCGAAGGGTTTTATAGCAGGCTAGTTTTTGTTAGCATTAGCCTGTTAGCAAAACTGGTCTGGAAGTTGTGAAAAGTGCTTATAAACTCATCACTGCGAATAATTAGGATGCTGGGAATGTATAAGGTAGGAGAGGAATAAGTTTGGACCATTGCAAACTTAAAATAGAACTACTTCTGTTTTTCATATTTTTAAGATAGTAAAAATCAGGTACATACATACTTAGATCATTAATTACATTTTTTTCTCATCGTAAAACACAATAAACCAAACCAAACCAAAAATCTAAAACATCCTAAAAACAGGTTCATTGACTTAATGTTCAAAACTGCAGAACTGATTCTCTGCTTCTGGTCTAGAGTCATCTTTTCTTCTTCTGGAGTTTTAACTGAGGTTGAGTTTTCCCACTAAGTTATGTTAGAGCTCCAATATTCTTCGTGGATGCCAAAAACTAAATCCATGAGAAGGGTTCCTTCCAAATGAATGGAATGTGCTATTGTGCTCATTAAGGCTTTCTTCATTAAACACAGTGTGCTTTATTATATTTGATATTCATGGATGTTTATTTTAGATCATTTATTAATGGTCAGTGCTTGTTTTAAGCATTGCGTTGCACAGTGTTTAAGCTACGAGCAGATACAGTGTAACACCTTAACAGCAGGATGTCCTTTCACATCTGATTGTGTTTTTGACCAATGACAACAGGTTTCCACACCACTAACTGTTGCGTTCTGTTTTCTTTCTATTATGCATTTTAGCAGATCAGCATTGTTCTTTTTTTTCTACATTTGTGACTTCATAAAGCAGCAGTCCAATGGTCCAGGGCGCTGGCTTCTTCCAGAAGCTCCAGTGGGAGGCTCAGGAAACGGAGCTCCTCATGTCCGGTACCTTCATGCCTTTCATCAGGCGGAAAGTATGACTTGTTGCTGATGGGTGCAGCCGGATTCTGGGAGCGGCACCACTGATGATCCAATTGGAAAACACAAATTAAAACTGATAAAATGATGAAAGCATAAGCAAACACAGGAGCAGTCAAACACGAACAAAGGAATGAATGAAAAGTTGTCATGCTGTTTTGCTGTTTTTCAGATCTCTCATCTTTGCCACTGTCGTAGAAGCGGGGGCTGCTGGGCCTGTGTGGATGTCTAGCGCTGTGATTGGCTGTCTACAGTCAGCACGGCTTCTGATTGGTAGTCTACAGTCGCTCTTCTCTAATGAAGAGGCATAAATGTCTACAGTGACTATAGACAGAAGGCACTACTGTAGATTCAAAGCCTGTGGGTTGCCGGTGCCTTAACTACAGATAGAGGACACATACAAGTTTGTCTCATTTCAAGTCAATACAGAGCAGTGGGCAGAGTTAGGGGTAGATGAAAACAAACATTTTGTGAGTTCTCAAACCTCAAGTGCAGGACAATACAGGATTACTCAAACAAGCACGAATCAATAAAACAAAAAGTTGTGTAAACAAATGATGTGGAATCAAAATTCAGTCACCAGTCACTCCTGCACGCGCTCAGTGTGACATGGGCTGACAGACAGTGCACTTCCCACAGATTTTGTACAAACATTTGTTACAACAAAACGTCTGCACTGCTATCTCCCACTGCCTCGCACATCTATCTCCTCAAAGTAGATGTCAAGATTTACTATGTACAGCTTTACAGTATAATACAAACTCAGTGAACAATATTGAAAATGTGTGTAGGCATAACTTATTATGATTTTTAAAAGTTGTAAGTGGTGACATTTTCTAAAATGCAATACTGACATTTCTCTGTTTTAGTAAGTCCACTCCCTCTAAGCCCACTAAAAATGTGATTTTGAAATTGCCAGTGTTGTGCCAGAGGACTCCTGCACTGTTTTTAAATCAAAATCTGAGCATTTCTGATGGCAGATTGCATTCATTGTAACTGCATGTTTCTGTCAGCATATAGGGAAAAGTTGGTAGCCCTAGTTGTTGGGTATTAACTGAATAGTAATACAATCGGGGACGGACAGTGCGTGTCCCCGATTACGGCCATCTGAAAATGAGGAGATTCAGACTCACATCTTCGTAAAGTGTGTATTCTGGATCCCAGGCAACATTATTTTAAGTTTTAAAAGATGAAATACCACAGCAAAGGTATTCAAGAGCATGTTTACAGGCCAGTAACAACACAAATAATGCATATTTGTTCTCAAGGGTGCATTCATGCTTGTTCTTGTTTGGTCCTGATTTGAGTCCAGGTTTTCCTTTTTTGTAAATTTGGTTTTGGTCCAGTTCAGTTCTAGTCCTGGTCTAGTCCAGTTTTAATGCCAGATTTAGCCCCAGTTTAGAACCAATTTAAATATGTCTGCGTAATCCCTCATTCACCCAGATAGTATCCATAGAAACTAAACAGCCACTCCGCAAAAGAATGTACCAACATCGGCGTGAGGGCAGCTCGGGACCCCAGTCTGCTGTACATCTCCATCTCAAGCCACTGACCACTCCTTTGAAGATAGTGAGGTACAGATCTTAGCCAAAGAAAAGAAATGTTTGAGAGGGGAGTTAAAGAGACATTTTTTGTTAGGAAAGACAATCCATCTTTGAACAGGAAAGAGGAGGGTAAGACATCATTTATCTCCTATTTATAATTCTAATCTCAGACCTAAATCAAAACAAGGAAAGCAATAGTGATAGCCAGTATGCTAATAGTTGTGAGAGTACTTTTAGGGGCCTGGATGATTATGCTAAATATGACTCAGGCATAGTTCACACTTAACGTTGCTCAATAGACCTAGCCAACAAACAGAAATTGTAAACAAATAGGTGTGTTAGTTTCAGTGCAGTTAGCTCCTCCCTTCAGACAGATATAAGGCAGTGTCCACCAGTAATCTGACCAGAATTGAAGAAGCGGTTTGGATGAGCACCAAAACAGCTTCACTCTAAAACTTTTGTCCATTTGACACAATTGAATTTTCTTTCGCTACAATTTAAATATGGTGAAGTGTGAACCTTAAGATCACTAAGCAACTTCAACATAGTACTGCCTTGCCTCTATTTAAAGGAGACATAGTACACTTGATTCTAGTTTTAAAGAGTGAAGCCTGTATTTAACCTGAAGCCATAAGGTCATGACTCCTGAAGGATCTGTGTGTGAAACGGAAAGAGCACTTGAGTCTTTAAGCGCTGCTCATTTTTCTCATGCATAAATGATCAGAGCAGGGCCAAAGTCAGGCTAGGCTACTGTTACAACTATTATCCAACAGGGAATTCTCACATAGAAACATGCAAAATCCTATACCTATCAGCAAGTGCATCTGGATTAAAGTTCTGATACTATATGAGTACTATTTATGCTATTAACATAACATTAGTAGCATAATGTTATGTTAATAGCAATTGTAAAAAAAAAAAATGTAAAAAAAAAATAAAAAAATTGGTAACTGAGATAATAAGGGACAAATGCATGCAATGCTGCAGGACACAGAGGAGGGACACTTTTGTCCTGAGGGTTGTTCCTATTCTCAAACTGCCCTAACGCTGGATCTGACGACCCTACCTACTGAGCTGAGACTTTTGTTTGAGGTTTTCTATTATTATTGTATTTCACTGCTCAATCTGCTTTAATTGCTTGATTAATTGCCAAGTGGTGCTTTTACAATATAGCCTTTAGTGGAGAATACAAACACACTCATTTATAGAAAAAAAGTCAGGTACCCCAGCTTTAAAACTTCCATCTGTAATTTTATTATTATACATACATTTTTTTACCTGTAGATGGCTGATGCAAATCCTCAAACTTGAGCCACACCTCCTCAAACTCAGACAAAAGATAATCTGGGTCTAAATCAAGTTTTGTACAGTGTAGTGTGTCCTGGGCTTTGCACTGGAGTGTCCATTTTGCAGGGGAAACATGAGAACACATGCACAGCTAATCCCATCTCTCACATTTAAGACTTTCTGGCAATTTTTGGAAGAAATATACATGTAAAAAAAATAACTCATTTCCATATGCCAAAAATATGGTCTTTATTATTCACTAATGTTATTTATTTATTTATTTATTTTCTGATGTGTTTAAATATAAAAAAAAAAAATATTAAAAAAAAAAAAAAATGTTTTTCTCATTCGTTTTTTTTATTTCAGTTTGAAACATAGCCAAAGAATGGATGTACTTCTTCCTTTCTATTCAAATTTGAAAGTGTATGAGAAAGAAAGCTGTGCATGAAATAACACAAATGAAATCATAATTTGCACTGAAATTATTGTTCACATATTCACAATAAGATCGATATGATAGAATCCAGACATTTAACCTAGAGTAGTTGCGTCTCTCACCTGGCCTGGTCAGGGCTCTAACTGCCCGAGGCTAAGAGGCTGTATGGATTTGTGTGTCTCAGGTGGCTCTGGGTCTCTGGGTCTGGCGCCGCTCTGCTGTCTGCTGCTGCGTTAGCTCCGGTGCACAGTGATCCAGTCTGCTGCAGTCTGTGGTCATGGAGACACAGGTCCATCAGTGACATCAAGACGAGGTATTGACAGAAGGGAACATTTATTTTAATATATATCGATGACATCCAGGCGATATTCAGCAGTCCATGAGTAGTGTGCTAAAACCTGCCTGTGAAAAGGTGCACGATGTAACTTTTCTGGGGTGGGGATATTGACTGAGTGAATTTTATTGATTGACTGACTGATTTATACATACCGTGATGTTATAGACATCAGCCCTGTTTCAAGAAGCAGGTTTAGTCCAAACTCAGACTTGTTAACCCTGAAAAGAGGTCAACCCATTTTTTTGTAATTAACAAATTTCATTTTAAATCTGAAATCAAATATTAAAATTGTCATTTTAAATGGTTTTATGTTTTATGTAG
The DNA here is from genome assembly GCA_000787095.1 of Periophthalmodon schlosseri. Taxonomy (NCBI): domain Eukaryota; kingdom Metazoa; phylum Chordata; class Actinopteri; order Gobiiformes; family Gobiidae; genus Periophthalmodon; species Periophthalmodon schlosseri. The sequence goes on from KN469860.1 coordinate 59,612, forward strand.
ATTCCATTTATTAGGGCAAAATGTGTCTTGCCCCAGTACAAATATATCGTATAAGCAGCTCTTGGGGTCAAAGTAAGTCCACTGTGTACTGTCTGCATCTAATTACAAAGGGTTTTATTTTCTGATAACCAGTGCATGTTAGCATGCTAGTTGTTGTTAGCTTGACTGTATTGGCAAAACTCGGCTCTGGCCTCTGAAAGTTGTGAAAAGTGCTTATAAACACATTGTGGTGAATCATTAGGATACTTATAATGCATAAGGTAAGTGAGGAATAACTTTGGACCACTGAAAACATTTTTTTAAATGATTAATCATTAATCATGCCATAATTTGGTACATTCCAGGCAAAGCAATGTCGCCACAGAGACAACCAGAAACAGGCCCTCCAGCAGGAAAGTTACATAGTGACCTTTAAATAATCTAAAATACACCACACAAAATGCAATTTATTTATCTTGATTCTGATTGAATGTTTCTTACTCTCCTTGATTCTGATTGAATGTTTCTTACTCTCCTGCTGTTCTTAAACTTTGCGTTGCAACATTGTAATTTCCCCATTGTAGGACAAATAAAGGTTACCTTATCTCTGAAATGTTAAAGAGTGGGTATTACACTTCTATGGAGTATTAACTGCTAACACATAACATATTTAGATCACCATGTTACCTTTTAATGATTTGAAAATGCTATATTCCCCTTAAACAACGTATTAACATTTATAAGTTTCACTTTCGTTTTTGATGCTCTGACTCTCGCCTCTCTTTACTCTTCGACCTAAGTCACTCCCCCTTCAGAGCGCTATCACAACACAATCAGCGTGCATTCCACTGATGAAACTACTGCACATCACATCAGGTTTGTGAAGTCGTAGTATATTGTTTTGTATTCTGCGTCTGTATATTTAAGGAAAACTAAACAATACCACAATGAACATTTGTTTTAATTCTTTAAACGGCTGTTAGAAAAGATGATACACTTGATATTCTACTTTGGGGTTATATTTAATTTCTTCACAATATCTCCCTCCTGACATGACACCAGTTCTGAAACCAATCCATTCAGTGCAGTCTATTTGTGCAGTTGCTCAAATGTGAAACAAACAAATAGAAGGCAGTGGATTGTCTTTGCCTGCGCTCTGTGGCAGAACGACAGTGTGCAGCGCGGCCTTTTTCCATTAACCCGCTGATGGAGGAATGTGGCCTTTCACATGTCCGTCTCCAGGGAAACCAAGGCTGCTCACCTGCGCACCGAGAGCCCGCCGCGCACAAAAGCACTCACCTCACATCAGCTCGTACAGGGGCTTTCAGACAGAGCCAAGGCACAGGTCAACTGCCACAAATGTGTCAGTCTTATCTGGAGAAAGAATATGATGTGATTTGAGATGATGTGAATACTGCAGGGGCGGAAACATAGACTGTGTAAAGAAGTGGAGTAAGTGAGTGTGACGTCATCCAGAGCGTTCGGCTCCAGTAAAATGAAGCTCATCGAGGAACAATTTAAAACAAAATATTCCATCTTCTGAATGGGAAAAAGTCCTCAAACTGTTGCATATAACAGGAGGCTGAAACTCATGAATAGGTTGATGTTATGAAGTCATAATTTCAGATGTAGGGCCCAATTTATGATCCGCAAACAGTGAACCTTATAATTTTTTGTGTGGGATTGGCCCCACAAACTTATAGTAAATGGGAATTTTTTTATGTAGCGCTTTTCCACCTTCAAGGCACTCAAAGCACTTTACATCAAGGAACCACTCACCCATTCACACACACATTCACACACTAATGGGGGTTAATGGTGGGTTAAGCGTCTTGTCCAAGGACACGACAGCATTCATCTGCAGGAGCTAGAATCACTTGAACAGTGATGTTTTTGTTGAGAGCGGGATTCGAACTACCAACCTTCAGATCAGAGGACAAACACTCTACCAAGTGACTACTGACACCCCTTACTTTAATCTTATGTCTTAAAGTCCTTTCAACTGACAACAATCGTGTCTTTGAGGTTAAATAATGGCACCACTTTCTGAAGCTATTGTGAAAAAAAAGCTAAGCTAAGAGAAGACGTTGATCTTTATGTCAGTTTTTTGTTTCATGTGGATAGGCCCAGTAATTACAGAGATATTAACCCCTCTGTATTATGACTGACCTGTTGAATGTTGTGATGTCCTAGAATTTCAACTTTACAAATCAAACACTCAATATTTAGTATGGATTGATTCTTGCTGTGTTCATACCTCTGAGCACCCTCCGCTGGCTCTCCTACGGATGCTGTTAAAAATTCAATACGTTTGAATGGCCCGGGCCGGTGTTAGCGCCGATTCTCAAGGGGCGGCCCACGTCCTCACTTAGGGTCACTGCACCGCGCCCGCCCCCACACCCCCCTAACCCCTCCCTCGGTGCCACCAGCAGCGGTGGGGGAAGCATGTGGGTGAAGGAGGCTGCCTCTGCCTCAGGTGAGACTGATGTGAAGTGACATGTCTGTGTACGCTCCACAGAGTCCATGTTGGTCACGTGTATGCCCGTCTTTGCTCTGCTTCTGTCACATAAAAAAAGCAGGAATTGTAGAAATAAAGTGTTTTGTAAGGGCTTTGTTGCATTCATAAAACTTGGTATAAAAACTTGGCATAAAAACACACAGAAGACAGTTAAAAGGCAGTGTATCTGACTTTTACTGTCTTAAAACATGAAAAACAACTAGTTCATTTTAAATGGTTTGCAGTGGTCCAAAGTTATTCAGTTATTAACGTTCAGACAACTTTTTTGTCATCACGATAAAGCGAACAAACATTAGCATCCTAACAGCAGTTCCTGTTTTGCAGAGAATGATACCAAGGAATAGACTCGATACTC
>KN469861.1:7000-31651 GCA_000787095.1 Periophthalmodon schlosseri
AGAGGAGAAAGGGAGAGAGATGGGGAGAAGAGTGGGAGAAGAAAGAAAAACTGACACAAGGGCTCCAAAAACAACCAGAGCATTTGTCACAGAGAAGGAGAGAGAGGAGAGAGGATGGAAAGAGAGGGAGAGAGAACAAAGAGAGGAAGGGAGAGAAAGAATGAAGAGGGAGAGAAAGATCAGAGGGGGAGAGGGGAGTGATAGAAGGGCAGTGATGTGGAGGCTGTGGACAGTGGCAATGAGGAACACATGAGGACTACTGAGGAGGAGAGATGCCAGAGACTGTTTGTCTCCACTTAATAACATGAAAAACTGTATTCAAACAGATGCACTGTAGACTCATGTACAACAGCCCTGCACCTACATTAGTCTAAGATATGATGATGGATTATAGACAGTTTTACAGTTAAGCATCATACAGTACACTAGGGCTGTAGATCCTTAGTCAATTAATCGGTCAATGGAGTCTGAGTCGACCAAAATGTGCACTAGTCAACATCATTTTATTTAGTTTATAAGGATTTATATGGAATAACAGCAGAAAGGAGAAGTGAGTGAATGAGTTAGCTGAAGATTGGTATTTTTTGGTATTTATATGTAAATAGGCAGATTAAACTCATTATTCACAAATTTAATCTGTCTTTATATAAATACCCTGTTTGCTAATTATTTCTTCAGCATTTTTTCTTGCATTAACTCCCACCCAGGTGTGGTCTTGTGAGTGCAGTTTGGGGCAAATACAGAAAGATACGGAATAGCTTTGAGAGCTTTTGCCACACTCCCTTTTTAGACGACTAATCGATCGGCAGGACATGTCTTTAGTCCATCAAGAATTTCTTTAGTTGACTACAGACCTAGAATGGAGAGTATTTGGCGATTACCTGGAGAGGAAGCTATCGAAGCTCTGCAGGACATTGTCCTCCATCACAATGTTCAGATGACTGAGCGTTCGCTTCGTTTGAGCTCCAAACTGAGGAGAAACACAGATGCAAGCTTAGACTAGGGTCAAACGATTTGGAAAAAATATTGAATTGTGATTAGATTTGTGATTTATGTTTTAATAGTAGGATTCTGTTCAAAGTTCATATTTCAAACGCGTCTAGAGGAATTGACAAAAAGACTGAAATCTCAACTTGTACAGATCTAAACTGCAGGGTTAGCAGACAGGAAAGTTTGTTGTTTGTGGAGGAGATCATGGTACTTCAAAAATTTCAGCCTTTGCAATTTGTTAATTGAGTCCATTCAAATTTCAATTAATCTTCAATTAATCTTGCAGTTCGAGTTTAGACAGCACCAATAACGTCACAAATATGCACAGGTAAATACACAGGTAAACCCAGCATCACTACTCACCTTGAGCTCTGACAGTTTAAACTCCACCTGGAAGCGGAGCTCAGAGCAGACTCCAGATACACAGAACCACTGAGAGCTGCTACTGCCCCCTGCTGGAGACACAGGGCAAGCACAGTCAGTCCTGGTGTAGAGGTCAATAAGTGAATGTACCAAGACTATGCATTCACCTGCAGCTCAAACCAAAACCTTTACTAGCCTTTTACTAACCTTTACCTGTCTCAGCTATAGCCTTCCTCTCCCCTCCCTCTCTCTCTCAGTATACACTCACCTCCCTCAGCTACAGCCTCCTTCGCCTCCCTTTCCTCTCTCTCTCTCCTCTCTCTCAGTGCAGTAGACTCACCTCTATAAGTTATAGCCTCCCCCTCCTCTCTCTTCTCACCCCTCTCTTCCCCTTTCCCAGTATACACTCACTTTCCTCAGCCTCCCGATCGTATCTCTCCTCTCTCTGTCTCAGCATACATTTACCTCTCAGCTATAGCCTCCTCCTCCTGGTTCTCTTCTCCTCCTACAGCTGACCATTCTGATCCCGTTCATCTGAGTCTGTCTCTCCACATCCTCCTTCAGTTCTTTCTTGCTCCTCCTTTCCCCCCCTTTCTCAGTATACACTTATCTTTCTCAACTATGACTTCTCCTGGCTCTCCTCCTTCTCCTCCTCTCTCGGTATACACTCACCTCTCTCAGCTACAGTCTCCTTTCTCCTCTCTCTCTCCAGTTGACCACTCTGATCCTGTTCATCTGAGTTTGTCTCTCCACGTCCTCTTTCAGCTCCTCCTCTCTCCTCCTCTCTCCTTCCATGTCTCAGTGCATTAGACACATGTCTCTGAGCTATAGCCTCCTTCTCCTGGTTCTCCTCTCTTGTCCTCTTACAGCTGACCACTCTGATCCAATTCATCTGGGTCTGGTTCTCCTGTCTTGCTCTCAGTATACATTTACCTCTCTTAGCCTCCCTCTCCTCTCTTCTCCTCTCCTCTCCTCTCTTCTTGCTCCCTCTCAGTATACACTTACATTGCTCAGTTACAGTCTCCTCCTCTTGGTTCTCCTCTCTCCTCTTACAGCTGACCACTCTGATCCCGTTCATCTGAGTCTGTCTCTCCACGTCCTCCTGCAGCTCTTCCAGCTCCTTCTGTAGCCGCGACGCCACCATCTGAGGCTCCAATGGAACTGCAGTCTGCCCACACAGCACTCCACTGAAGCACAGGGACATGGAACATAGAAAACAGACATTATTTTTTTTACTTTACCATGTAAACTGTCAGACTGACTTAATACGAAACAACAATTTATCATTGTGGCCACATTATCAGCAATGAATCCAATATCTGGAAATACAAGAAGCATTAGAAGTTTAAAAAGTATTACTTCATTAATTCATTTATTTTTACTTGATTGACAGTGTTTACAGTGGTGTGAAAAAGTATTTGTCCCCTTCCTGATTTCTTACTTTTTTGCATGTGTGTCACACTTAACTGTTTCAGATCATCAAACAAATTTAAATATTAAATAAAGATAACCAAAGTAAACATGAAATGCAGTTTTTCTGTGATTTTATTTGTTAAGAGAAAAATACTATCCAAACCTACATGATCCTGTGTGAAAAAGTAATTTCCCCCTTGTTGAATGATGAGGTAACTGTGATTAACCATATTATTGTGGAAAGCTGAGTTCAATTTCATAGCCACACCCAGGCCTGATTGCTGCCAGACCTTCCAAATCAAGAGATCACTTAAATAAAACCTGTCTGACAAGGTGAAGTCAGCCATATTGAACCCAACACATTTTGCCACGATCGAAAGAAATTCAGGAGCAGATAAGAAGAAAAGTAATTGACATGTCTCAGGATGGAAAAGGTTACAAAGCCATTTCTAAATCTTTGGGACTCCAGCGAACCACGGTGAGAGCCCATTATCCAAAATGGAGAAAGCATGGTACAGTGGTGATCCTTCCCAGGAGTGGCCGGACTACAAAAATTACCCCAAGAGCACAGCGACGACTGATCCAAGAGGTCACAAAGGAACCCAGAAAAACATTTTAACAACTGTAGGCCTCACTTGCCTCAGTAAAGGCCAGTGTTCATGACTCAACCATAAGAAAGAAACAAGGCAAAAATGGCATGGCAGAGTTCCAAGGCGAAAGCCACTGCTGACAAAAAAGAACATAAAGGCTCGTCTCACTTTTGCCAAAAAACATCTTGATGATCCCCAAAGCTTTTGGGAAAATATTCTGTGAACTGATGAAACAAAAGTTGCAATTTTTGGAAGCAGTGCATCCCGTTACATCAGGCGTAAAATGAACGCAGCATTTGATAAAAAAAACATCATGCCAACAGTGAAACGTGGTGGTGGTAGTGTCATGGTGTGGGGCAGCTTTGTTGCTTCAGGACCTGGACGGCTTGCTGTGATTGAAGGAACCATGAACTCTGCTCTCCCAACAACTCCTGAAGGAGAATGTCCGGCCATCAGTTCGTGACCTCAAGCTGAAGCGCACTTGGGTTCTGCAGCAGGACAATGATCCAAAGCACACCAGCAAGTCCACTTCTGAATGTCAAAAAAAAAAACCAAAATGAGGGTTTTGGAGTGGCCTAGTCAAAGTCCAGACCTGAACCCAATAAAGATGCTGTGGCATGACCTCAAAAAGGCGGTTCATGCTCGTAAACCCTCCAGTGAGAGTGGGCCAAAATTCCTCCACAGCGATGTGAAAGACTCATTGCCAGTTATCACAAACGCTCGACTGCAGTTGTTGCTCCTAAGGGTGGTTCAACCAGTTATTAGGTTTAGGGGTCAATTACTTTTTCACATGGGCCATGAGGTTCAGATGGCTTTTTTTCACTTAATAAATAAAATTGGCTCTTAAAAACTGCATTTTGTGTTTACCTGTGAGTTCTTTGTCTAATATTTAAGTTTGCTCGATCTGAAATGGCTAAGAGTGACAAAGGTGCAGAAAAAGTACAAAATCGGTAAGGGAGCAAATACTTTTTCACAGCACTGTATGTTTTAACTCCCTTTGCCAGTTGGGTTTTTATACAGATAGTACATTATAAACTAAATGGTAAAATTGTAAATGATATAATCACATTTATCAAGAGGTTTTATATCAACTAACCACTCAAAGTGCTTTACATCAAGAAACCACTTACACATTTATACACCAGTGTAAACAGAGTTGGTGTTACTAGCCTCCAGGCCCACTTTACTCCGAGGTGAATGAGAGCTAGGGGTGTGCAAAAATATGAAAATATTGATATATCGCGTCATGTAATTTGTAGTATCAATATCGTGGGCTGCTGTATCGGGAGTAGTTTTTGTATATTTTACCAAATTATTTTGTGGCAGACCTACAGTTTTGTTGATTGTTTAGAAGAAGGACATACATTTGATATATACACTGTTTTGATGACTAAAATGGGTGTTTCAGATTGACTTTGCACTGGTAGTGGTTTAAAGACTTATTTTTTGAGAAAATGGGGTTGATCATTAAGTAATGGGCTGAAAGCCTTTTTGTTTTACTGAACCATATTGAATCGATTTGAAATATATTGTATCACATTGTATCAAATCGAAAGTACACTGTATTGAGATACATATCGTATTGTGGCCTATGTATCAAAGTATGTATCATATTGGCAACTTCTTAATGATACCCACCCCTACTCACAGTACTGATGTTAGGGCTGCATGATTTAGGAAAAATATCTAATTGCAGTTTTTTCGGATTGTGGTTACATTTGTGATTTATGTTTAGGATTCTGTTCATAGTTCACATTTTAAATGTATGCAGGAGTATTGACAAAAAGATTGAAATATGAACTAACAAATACAAGAATCACCTTTCAGAGCATATTTGTACAAATTTAAACTACATAGTTAGCAGTTTTTAAGCAGAATAAGACAGGAAATGTTGTTTATGGAGGAAATTATGGTACTTCAAAAACTGCAGCTATTGTGTCCATTCAAATTGCGATTTCGATTCAATTGCGGTTAATCTTGCAGCGCTATGTTGGGCTCTCGCAGCACTGATTTGATCAGACTCACAGAGCAAGCAGCAGGTTTCCTCTGAAGTCAAAGCCCATTTTACGCTGCTGCTCCTGAAGCTGTTTCTGTAAGTCTGCGACCTCCTCCTGGAGCTTCTGCAGTTCTGCCTCCAACTCAGCCTCCTGCATCTGCTCACAGGGACAGACAAATACAGAATAATTCAAAAACCACTACTACAAATTGAAAATCTAACATGAGGTATGTTTTCTTCATATTCTCCCGCATAGTCTAAAAACAACCTGGACTATGTTGGCATAACAAAATTTGACTTTGCTGCTCATTGGATTATCATAAACTACACTGGTCAAAAATTACTGGTTAAAGATTAAATATAGGCAGTAAGTGACATTTATACCCCACAAATTGAATGAGATTAACTAAATCAAATAAAAACAATTTGTGCCACCATAATCTTAACAACATCAATGGTTAATTTAACGGTTATTCAACGTTGATTTAGAGAGGGGGATTTTAAAAAAGGGGAACCTCTGAAAAATGAATTTAGCTCATTTTCTCACATAATTCTAACCTAACTAAACGTTACCCAGTGTTTCCCATATTTGTATACTGAGAGTATGGCGGTACAAGCGCTCCATATTTGAATCATTTTATTCAATACAATATATGGAGAATAGTGTCTTTTTGGCTCTGCTGATAAAACATCTATGCTAAAACAGATCAAATATAGTTACTTCTAGATAAAGACAAACGTTAACCCAACATCAGCGGCTTACACTTACAATACGAAACGTTAACACAAAGTTTATTCCTTATGAATGCTTAATAACAATGATATAATCTCTAGGTCCATCTTTTTATCAAATAAGTTCAACAACTGCCACAAAACTCACAATTACCAAAATAATACAAATGATTAAGTTGATAAAGCCAAATTTACCGCACATAAACAGTAACAGTCACAACGTTAGAGTTTTCATTATTATTTTAATTGACTGCTCTTCGGTAATTATGAAAAAAAAAATTACTGATAAATACTGCGTGGACAGTCCTCTTACCATCTCAGAAGTGGTTTAGGTTTAGCGTTATAACTGTAAAACAGGAATATTGTTCTTATTTGGAGATACAAATCCTCTAAAATAGACTTTTCTTCCGCTTTCTCCAAAATATTCAGTTTGTGGCGCCACTGGGATGGACTGAACCACTCCACACATTACAGAGGGACCAAAGCGGAGACAGCGGATTTTTTTTTCTTTAAATATTTAACTTTTTATCTGTTGATAAAACCTAAAGTAACTCGTAATAATATAAATATCAATATGTTTAATACGCACAGTAACAACTTTAAACTGTGTGCAATTGGCTAATGAAGGATGGCAGCTACTGCTTATGAGACCCTTAAAAATAAAATGGAATCTTCCGGGCTGCGAATCGATAAAAATGTTTAAATTAGTAAAAGCCAAGGTTAAATCTGTCAACTGGACAAAAAGTTGTAGGAGTCATCCAAGCCGCTTCTTCAGCGTCTTTACTCCTACAACTTTTTGTCCAATTGACTGATTTAACTTGCTGGCTTTTACAATGGATCAGACCTGGAGGACTGAGGGATTACACAGACATCTTTTTTTTATTTTAGGATTACAAATAAAACAAAGTTTATAATAAATTACGTGTTATTGTCATTATTTATTACGGCACAAATCATGTGAAATTTGTGCTAGCGGAACCTGAGAGACATCGAACGGGAAGTGGAAGTCGGGGACGAATTAAAGTGAACACCAATCCCACACGTGAGGTAAACAGAAACGATGAAAGTTCATTTTTAACGATTTAAATCTCTCAGGGCTTGTTTCAGCAGGTAATTTATTTTTAATGGACATCGTTTACATTTTCCAAAAATAGAGGAACATTGAGTCTTGTCACGGTTTACTAACTTGATTTATACCAATATTGTCTTAATTTGTTTCTAAATAGCTTTCCTTGCAAAAAAGAAAGTAACTTAGTGGCAGTTCATATAGCATGAAATAGTATGTAGTGTATTGAACCAGAAATCCCTTTGAAACAAGCAAAATAAACTAAGTAAGTGCATACTTTTAAATCAGCGAAGTTATTTAAACTTGCCTATGTTATTGTATGGCTTGTGTTTATGTCAGTCCTGGCTGTAAGCATTTCAGATATTTTAAATTGTGTTGTTATTGGTATGTGTTATATTGTTTTCCTTACATTATGCAGTTTGTAGCGGTGTATTTGAGATGAAGCGTCTGTATGTGGGCGGCCTCAGTCATTCAGTCACAGACAAAGATCTGAAGGATCGGTTTGGAAAATTTGGGAAAGTGGAAGATGTGGAGCTGAAGACCAGGATCGATGAGCAAGGTGCATGATAATATAGTGACTATAATGTTTTGCTCATATCTAAACAGATTTTTTAACTAAAGAGGGAACCAGGAAAGACCAATCACCATTGCCATTAAATTGTATTTTCCTTATTAAAAATATATATATAAATATGGCATGGTATAGTATTATTTTCATTTAATTGCTTTTAATTGGTGCCATTGTAAAGTAGTCCAGTGTTTTCTATAGTTTTGAGCTGCTAATGTAATTCATGGTTTTCAGGAGTTCCATACAAAACCTTTGGCTATATCAACATCTCCATTTCTGATTCGGATCTCAAGAAATGTGAGTAAACCTTCTCATTCTTTATTTATTTAATGACTAAGAAATAAATACTATGTAAATAATCATTTTGTAATATATTTTTACAGATATTCCCTCTGGTCTGAATAATTTTTCATGTTAAACTAAACTCCAGATTTAGTTTGTACCACATGTTTTAATTCCCTTGTTTGTCCAGGTCTGAGTGTTCTGAACAAGTCCCAGTGGAAAGGCGGGACTCTGCGGATCGAGGCAGCCAAAGAGAGCTTCCTGCAGCGGTCAGAAATATAAACTATTTTACACAAAAGGAAATCAGGTCAAATCAATAAAACAATTTGTACAATGTATTTTGTAAAATTTTATATTTTGCTTTGCATATCCTAAACAAATTTCACAGCTGACAGTAAAACATTAAAGAAGGTTTTGTTTTTCTGATATTTAAATATAAACTAACACATATGTAATTTTTAAGTTTGTTCATTATAAAGCACAATTTTGATTCTTAATAATATAAACAGTTCCATTAACTTATTCAACATCCTCATGGTAGCTCTAACAAGCAGCAGATTGTCATTTATGTGTTTTTATTGTGGAAAAATGTCTAAACAAAGTTTTTGAACCATTCTAATATGTTTTGAATCTCAAAAAGTAATTTTTCTTATTTGTTTTGCTGTGTCCAGTTTGTCGCAGGAGCGTGAGGAATTGGCTCAGCTCTCCCTGACCCCTCCTGGACCCTCCTCTCAGCAGAAAGTTCTAGACTCTCTGAAAGAAGCTGGAGTCTCTAATTTCACCTTGAAGTCTGCGGTCCCCGGCACCGAGATCCCAGGACACAAGGTTGGACCCATGGGAGATATTGTTGTTCATAATTTCAGTTGGAGGTCTATCAAGTCTACACATTTCCTATATTAATTTTTTTTGGCTTTTTTTTAAGCTGTATGCTTATTTACCTGACAGGCGGTCGGACTCCTTTGTCATCATTTGGCATCACCTGATGGTGTGACATGTCTCTTCTCAGGCGAGGCCAGTTTGACAGATGGGGGATCCATCAGACCATACCTGTAATAACCACTGACGGGAGCTTTTACACCTATTTCTCTTAATTATTAGGAAAAGAACTACTGATTTTAAAAGAAGACCTAATTAATTTTCTAAATATAATGATATAATGTGTGTTTGAATAATGCTACCACTTTTTGATACTTCAGAGAAATGTCCTGTCACCTTTGTTTATTTATACTGACAGAGAAGATGTTGAATTGTGCCAGTTTTTGTTTCAAGTGGATAGACCCAGTAATTAAAGAGATATTAACCATAAACCAGGTCACCAGATATGAATTTTGAGAGTTTAAAATGTAAATTCTACCATTCTTCTGACCTGTCCTCCAGCTCAGGGTTAAAGTTATTCATGACTTCTTCCTGTTTTTTTGAGTATTGATACTTTGCAGCTAATGTCCTCAACATTCTCTGGGGGATGAAGCTAATTGGAGGCACTGCTCTGAAGCTCTGTAACTCAAGTTAGACTTTAATCTGAGCTTTATTTTAATACAATCTGACCATAAAGAACTGACTTAGCTGGAACTACAACTGGTGAGCTAATTTGTGCTGTTAAACAAGTCCATCTCTTCAATAACACTACAGTCATAAGCTAGCTAGTATTAGTCAACAGTTTTTTCAGTTAGTCACTCTCACCTTTTTGTTGACAATCAAACATCTAAACAGGACCATGAAGACTCATATTGGTCACAGGCTTCTGAAAATGTATTTTTTAACTCCTTTTTGTATTTTTGAGTTTTCAGACTTGGACTTTTTGGCAGTGTTTGCATTGTGTCACTATGGTAACTGCTGAACATTTCTCCATAGACATTCTTGCAGAACACTCCCAACGTGATGTCACTGCAATGTATCAATTGAGAAAAGTTGATAACCTGTGTATCATCCCTGTGTTATAATATCATCTCTGTGTTATACCTTCTGTCAGGACTGGGTGGTGGGGAAGTTTGGCCGGGTCCTCCCGGTGCTCCAGCTCAAGTGTCGTCGCGGCGACAAAGTGCGGACACTCAAGTACGACCCGTCCAAATATGGGCAGAACCTGCGTGTGCTGGCCCTGCCCCCCAGCCCTGAGGACACGCCCACACCTGTGTCACATCTCACCTGGACGGTCGAGGGTGGAGATGATGACATCAGTCGCAAACGGAGAGGAGAGTTTCCCCCCTACACCCCAAAGCGGAGGAAAACAAAGGAAAACAGGTGAGAAGAGAGAGAGGGATGAAGAGAGAGAGGGATGAAGAGAGAGAGGGATGAAGAGAGAGAGGGATGAAGAGAGAGAGGGAGGGAGACAGGAAAGTTTTCCCCTTTCACAATGATGAGGAGAAAAACGAAGGAATAAAGGTGAGAGAGAGAGAGAGAGAGAGAGAGAAAAGGAGGGAGGGGGGTTCCCACGTTTACCCCGAAGAGGAGGAAAATGAAGGAAAACACGTGAGAAGAGAGGGAGAGAGAGAACAGGTATGTACAGTAAAGGGAGAGGATGAAGGAAGAGAGAGAGAGAAGATGAGAGTGAGAGTGAGAGGAGAGTGTCCCCTTTTACCCCAAAAAGGAGGATAACAAAGAAAAAACAGTGAGAAGAGAGAGAGAAGACGACAGAGAAGGGGGAGGAGGAGGAGGAGGAGAGAGCAAGAAGAAAGAGGAGGGAGAGAGGGGAGGAAAAAAACAAAAAACACTGGTGTGAACAGAGAGAGGGAGAGGACACGGGAAGACCGAGAAAGGGGGATAAAGGGAGATCAAGTGAGTACAGAGAGAGAGAATGAGGGAGAACAGGTGAGGATCGAGAGAGGGAGGTAGGAAGAGAGAAAGAGAGGAGAAGAGAGGGAGAGAATGGGTGGGTACAGAGAGAGAGAAAGAGGGAGGCAGGTAAAGAGAGAAAGAAGGAGAGCAGTTAAGTCTAGGAGAGAGAGAAAGAGAGAGGAGCACAAAGGGAAATGGAGAGAAGGACATATAAAGATATGGTAAGGATTTTTCAGACAGTAGTATAGCAGTTCATCCAAAATGTGCTAACATGCCTTGTTTTGAGGTTCAAGTTTGGCTCAAAAAGTGAGTACAGAAATATCTTCATGCCCTTATTTGGAAGATTAAATTAAAATTAAAACTGGAAGTTTGGGATTTTTTTTTTTCCTTCTTTTCCAGACCATCCTCAGATCTGATTGGCTACTGTAATGGCTCCAGTCATCCAATCAGAATGCTCCGCACACCTCTTAACAGTGAATCAGAAGAAGAAATGCTGCAGATTAAAAACAGCTTCCACAGTGTACTGGGGCCAGAGGACGACACCCTGGAGGTGGTTTCATCAGAATACACCCACAGGAAGAAAGGTACTGAACCAGGGGCTGAACCAGGGGCTGAACCAGGGGCTGAACCAGGGGCTGAACCAGGGGCTGAACCAGGGGCTGAACCAGGGGCTGAACCAGGGGTTGAATCTTTTCTTTCGTTTCAGATGACGATGATTACAACTCAGCCGACACTGACGAACTGTTCTCCTCCAGAAAACCCCAGATGAACCAAAACAAATTGGCTCCAGAAAAAAAGCACAAAAAACAAAATGGACGCCACTCTAAATACGACTCGATAGACAGTGAGGACAAAGAGGATTCTGGGAAGAAAAAGGCACAGAAAGCCAAGAAATCTGTTAAGATGATTGAAGTCAAAAATGTGCAACTACAAGAGGACAAAATGGAGGACAAGGAGAGTTTAAAGGGACATGGACAAGATTCTAAAGTGGGAAGCAAGGATAGGAGAGAGGAGACGAACCAAGGAGGCAAGGAAAGGAGAGAGGAGATGAACCAAGGAGATGAGGAGGCAGATTCCGAGGATGATTCCGATCATGATTACAACTCTTTGTTTTCCAATGTTACTCGATTAGAAATGTCGTTTTTCGACCTCCAAATGGTAGCCAAGAAATACGCTCCCGAGGGTTCAGCTCCAACTCCCAGAATCCTCAGCATAGACGACATCAGTGCTTCCCGCACGCCCAAAAAAGGCACGACGCCAGAGGAGATCTTGGCATCCATTTTGGAGGGAGGATCGACCGACGAGGAGGAGGAGGAGAGGAGGGGAAGGAAGAGCAAACAGAAAAAGAGGAGTGTGGCTGTGATGTCATTTCCTGCGTTCAGAGGGACCAAAGAGTTAGAGAAAAAGGATGGAGGAAAGATGGAGGAGGAAGATGAGGCAAACTCCAGCAGTAAAGGAGAGCAAGGTATGTTTGTGTAATACTACAATTCACCAGGAGGGGCCACGTTTTCAAAATGAGTCAACCTGACAAAGTTTAAAAAGGTTTCTTGAACTGGCCCAAAGATACTGCCCTCCATTTACATAAAGAAGAGTATTATGCAAAATAAATTTTTTTTGGAGCTCCTAATATGTTATAACACTGTTCCCTCGTCAAAAACATGTTTGAAGAGGTTTTAGAGTGCATGTTTGAGTATTTTCGCGATTTCTTCTGAGCCCTGATTGAACCCTCCTTACGGTTAGCTGTGAGATTTCTGTACAAGGCTCCGTTCACGATTCTCTAAAAATATACAATAACATGATACAAAACTGTAAAGTACAACGGAGAGCAAAGGGAGGGGAGACTCAGAGCGGCGAAAACGAAAGTGAACCTTATAAAACATGTTAATACTTTGTTTTAGAAGAATATAGCACTTTCAATGCTAAACAATTAAAGATGTGTTAGACTTCTATAGGGTATTAACTTCTAATACCCCCTCTTTAAAGCTGCACTATGTAACATTTCTTGTGGAGAGTTTGCCACCTGGTTGTCGCCATGGAGATGTTATTGCTTTGCCTGGAATGTTCCATAGTCTGGCATTAAAATTATCCATCTTGCATTTATGCCACTACAAGTGTTTTAAATGCTAAAATACCTTGAACATGCTTTCCTACTGTGAGCAGGGACTTCTCTCAGATCAGATTTATAACTTGGCCTGTTGGCATCACCTGCTGTCTCCATGGAGATGGATACGTTTACTGAGTATTATGGAACGTTCTCGGGCAAAAGCTACACATCCTCATGGAGACAAGCCAGTGTTGGAGCATCTACCAGAAAAGTTACATAGTGCACTTTTTAATATTCTCAATCCCAAATCAAAACAAGGACTGGGCTAAGCTTTTGTTTCCAGTGTTTTGATATTGATTTGTATTTGGCAAAGGATGTACAGTAGTTTTCAAGCTTGCATACATTACCATTCATACAAACCGTGGCTCCCTTTTTCTGCATCAAAAACTAGAACTCTGCCCATGCCAGTCCATTTTTCCCACGATCAGGGAATAACACATTCCCTTTTACTTTAACAACAGACTCCTTCAGAGTCTCAGAGCTGTGTTGTCTTCACTAGTTTGACTTTAGAACTCTGGAGTCTCTTCAACCATAGTTCACTTGTTAAAGCAGATATATTGTGCTTTTGTCTACAATATAGTTGTAATCTATGACACCTGTGGATCATTATGTTATAATTTGGACATTTTAAATCACAATATTCATCTAAAACGACTTAATAAAAGAAACGAGTCTGAATGTCTTCCACATTGGAAAACCGCGGTGCCTAATGGGAGCTGACATCGGCGTAAACATAGTTACAACAAAGTGAGGCATGCTTTTGTCCCCTATAGATAGCTGCACATCATACTAGCAAGTAGTGGATTTTTTTTTTCATTTGTATCAAAATGACTGCCAAATCCACCACCGATTAAGAAAAAAAGATTGGAGAAGGAAAGTAAGTACATCACAGTGGGCACGTACTGGTGCCGGTGAAAACAGGGTTAGATCAGTAAAATGGTGTCTTGAAAATAAACGATTAAAGTTTTTAGCATAATTTAAAACTTGTGTCTCTCACAGACGAGGTTAGCTCAGTTCTAAGTGAATCCTCCAGTGATAATGAAGAGGACGAAGAAGAGGACGAAAATGGTTCAGAAAAAGAGACATCCAGCAGTGAACGAGGTACAGAACGTTTTAAAGATATTTATGAAAACTGCAAAAGTCCGCTAGTATTTCAACAAGTTTAATATGACAAGTTTGTGGAGCTAGTCCCAAACATATAATGATAAGGTTCAACATCTGTGGATTATAAGTTTGAAGCTTTTTTTTTTTAGAGTTTAATTATGTGACTGTCAGTGTGTGGAGCTGTTTTCAGATAGACGATAATCCCTGTAGGAAATGGGTCCACTGCATTTGAACCATCCTTCAGTGTCTCTGGGTTACACCTGCATTTGACCCATCCTTCAAACCTGTAAGGAGCAGTGGACCAGATCTGAACTTGGTCCTGGTCAGAAGTAAGGTTGTCAAAAGTATAAAAATCAGATACTAATCAATACTAAAACTAGTATCTAAACTAGATACTCATCTTTCCTGAATAGTTTTAGGATGATCTTGAGCTGTATCAGAACAAGTATAAGACCACATAGACTTGTATATGCCCATGGACCACTATGGAACCTACCTGGATGATTGAGGGAATTACACAGATATAAGACCACATGGTAATAGAAAAGAAAGTACCGGTACTACAATTTAGTGTTGAAAAGACAACATGTAATAGAAAAGAAAGTACCGGTACTACAATTTAGTGTTGAAAATCACATTCTATTGTCTAAAGAGGGAGTGTTTTGTTTTTTTTTTATTATCATCGTCATATTGTAATCAGTATTGAGTATACAGTCTATTCCTTAGTATCGAAATTGAGTTTTTTAGTATTGTAAGAACACTAGTCTTACAAGGGCTCAGCGGGATACTGTCTGTCTTGTCTTTTTTCTCAGATGAAGACAGTTCTGAGTCGAGCAGCGAAGGTGAAGAGGAGGAACCGGCGTCGCAACCAATCAGAGCCAGTGTTGATCCACCGAAAGCCAATCTGAAAAGACCTGCCCCTGAGGAGGAGGTGGAGCTTCAAAGGAGAGCCAATGAGAGACGGCTTGCAGCTGTCCATCAAAGACAGAAGGAGGCTGAACAAAATCGCAAACTGATCCAGGGGGCGCTGTCCAAACTGGTGAGAGACCTGTCAGATGCCCTCCCATCCTCCTGTATCCCTGTTTGTCAGACGCCCTCCTGCCCTTGAGTGTGTTAAACCTGTGGTGAATATTTCCAGGACAGCGCCCCGGGTGGATCTGGAAGAAAGCACATTGTCTTTGGCTCCGAGGAGGAAGAGGAGGAAGAGAAGACCCATAAACCTGAACAAACACAGGAGCAGCCCTCAACCAATCAGAACAAGGTATTTTAAAGCAGACATATTGTGCTTGTGTCTGTTCTATAGGTATAATCTATGACACCTCCATCCATCTATCCATTTTTTTCTGCTTATCCTGGGCCGGGTCGCGGGGGCAGCAGTCTAATCAGGGACTCCCAGACTTCCCTCACCTCCCTCTATGACACCTGTGGATTATTATGTTATAGTTTGCACATTTTAAACCGCAATATTTATCTTAAACGACTTAATAAAAGAAATAAGTCTGCTGACTTTCGCTTTTGAAAACTGCGGTGCCCAATGGGAGCAGACGTCGCCGTACACGTCATCACTACAAAGAACTGTGAAGTTGTCAGCCCCTCCGATGGATAGCTGTGGATCATCTTAGCAAGCAGTGGATTTTTTTTAAAATTTCGACTTGTACAGGCTTGTACTGCTAACCGTAAGGAGGGTTTGAAAAGGGCCCAGGTTAAATCGCTAAATTATTTAAACATGTATGGATGACATCTAAAACTTGTTTTTTTAAAACCTGTTTTTGATGTGGGAATAACGTTATAACATGATAGAAAGCTCAAAATAATTGATTTTGCATAATACCCCTCTTTAAAGTGGGGCACACCTAATCCTAAACATCCAAAGTCATCCCACAACCACATTTCAAATTGAGCTGCTAAACTTGGCTGGGACTGGAGGACTAAAGGGAAGAGTGAGGGGGGAGGAGGGGCAGGGTCTGGGATTATAAGGAACAGTGTGATTAGTCTAACAGGTGTCCACACTTTAAACGCTGCCCCTGCAGCCAGGTGTTTGTAATCCGAAACACCTGGCTGTAATCAGGGCAGTCCTGTGTTATGTCACCAGCTGCTTGAAATTGCAGAAACCACCAAAGGTGGCGCAAACTTAGATTTAGACGTTTTTGAGAAACAGTACATAAATGCTATTAAAACACATATAACACAGTTTAGTAGCGAAAAAAGTAGATTTATTGTTTAGTTCCACTTTACAGTTAAGGATTTTTTTTTTTTCAGGCGTCGTCAGCTCCTCGTTTGTTCGACAGTGATGACGATGAAGAGGAGGAAGAGGAGGAGCAAGAGCAGTTTGAGATCAGACCTGAGTTTGAAGGAGCTGCAGGACACAAGGTGAAGTCACATGATATCAGCACATTGTAGAATCCCACTAGTTTAAACAGAGCCTGAGGACAGGTCAATATTCTATGGTGGAATTTTCTGTTTAACTGTCAGATTGTACATTTGTTGACCTGGTTCATGGTTATTATCTCTGTGCCAGTTTTATTTTCATGTGAAAAGGCCCAGTAATTATAAAGTTCAACGTCTTCTCTGTCAGTGTAAATAAACAAAAGTCAAATGATTTTTTCACAATACCTTCAGAAAGTGGTGCCATTATTCAATCCCAGGTGTGATTGTTGTCAGTTGAAAGGACTTTAGGTCATAAGATTAATATGACAAGTTTGTGAAGCCAATCCCAAACAAATAATGATAAGGTTCCACATTTGTGGATCATAAGTTTGGAGATTTCTTTAAAAACAGTGAATCTCCCATAGAGTTATATAGGCCCCTGTCCTCCATCTGAAACTATGACATCACATTCTAGACGGGTTCGACTTTATTTAGGTCAGAGTTTATTGGACTCACTGTAACTCCTTCTCTCTTCTTCTGACGTCCAGCTGATGGCACTACAGTCTCGCTTCGGGACGGATGAGCGATTCAAGATGGATGCTCGTTTCCTGGACGACGTAGCAGAGAGCGAAGAGGGTGAGGGCTCAGGTAACAGAACATTTCAGTGTTTCTCAAACTATGGATAGGGACTGTTGTATTGCACACAGAGAGAGTCAGTGCTGCTTTATGGGTTTAGCACCGCTTTATGATGCCTGAGCTGGTACAGCATTTTCAATGGATTTAGAAGATGGACTGCTATTATCCAATTTGGCGCCCTTTTTTTTCAAACTGAGCTTGCCCAGATACTTTGGCACAAGCGCTGAAGTTGCTATAGTAACCATACTTAGACAAACCTCATTTTTAAGCTCCATTCAATCAAACTGACTCTTGGAATAAGTGTTTTACTGATAAATACTTGCTCAAAGTCTGTGAAAATTCTGTATTTAAGCTGTTAATAAAGAGCAGAGCAGAGTGAAATATGACTTCAGTAAAACAGAGAACTTTCTCATTCTGGTCAAATACCATTTTTTTTTGTTTTTGTTTCTAAGAATAAATTGTATAATAGTATAATTGATGCTGTGTTCCAGAGCATGCAGATGCAGTGAGTGAGCAGCAGGAGGCGCTAGAGCAGGAGAAACAGAAGAACCTTTCGATTCTTCAGAGCGTCCTTGGCCCCAGCACTGCTCCAGCACAACCAGGAGGGGGCAGCAGAGCCAAGGCCCAGACCTTCAGGTGAAACACAGGGACCAGGGACAGCTCTGTGTGTGTGTTTGTAAAGGCCCTATGTAAACCTGCAGAATATCATTTGATCCATGAGGGCATAACATAAGAACATGAGACTTTGGAGCAGTGTTACCGCTTGAGTAAAATGCCTTTTTAACTGTGGATGCTAAGTCCCACAGCATCTGTTAAGGCAGAGAGCAACACAGACAGCCATAGACGTTAGCCTGTGGTGGTTGTATTAATCAGTAGACCGGTTATTTTGCATATAGATATAAAATAATACTACTTAAAAGACCCTGGTAGAAGTTTGAGCCATTTTGGGAAAGTTACTGCCTCTACCATATTTTTTACTTCAGTTCACACATGCTCAGTACAGCGTCAGTGGTGAGAAATCAGGATACTGCATCTACATCCCACAGTATCCTGGATACTATCAGAATATCCCAGTGAGAGTATCCTGGTTTCCCATAACTGGGATACTGGCTTATCCAGGATACTGAAATCAGGACACTCTGTGTACACGGACACACACAAAACCAGGGTCTCTCTCTTGATGAATAATACCGGTAATCCATTTGCGAAGCCTGGTGAGTTATGAAATACAAAAAGGTTTATTCTTTGTGGCCAGGGCAGGTCTTGGGCGTGACCAGCAGCCTTCCAGCATTCCAAGCAAGTCTCTGAGTCTCCCCCTTTTCGAGCATCTAAGCCCTGAGTATTTAGACCAGAATTACAAAGCTACATACATATCAAAGCAGAGTGATTTTTGTTTCACACCCATGAGTTAATCAGCTTTTACACTTAGGCAGGTAAAACAATATAAGGTTTCCTGTGGGATGGGGACAGAGCCTTCACACATGGGTCTCTGGGCCTCTGACAGACTGACACAGATAAAATGCATTTACACAAAGACATATGATAAGAATATTTTCTTCATAAAATGTATTCACATACATTTCTATCACACAGGATATTAAAACAAATGTTGTTGTTTTTTTTCCTCCAGGGATGTGTCGGCGCTGCACTACGACCCCAGCAAAGAGGAACACGCTGCATTTGAGAAGAAACTCGAGGAGACCAAAGAGAGGTGAGATCAGGAAAGGACTAAAGTATACTCACAGCAGTAGGGTTCCATATATTCTCATCTTTGACTGAAATTGCATTATTCATTCATTCCACACCTGGTAATGGAAAGACCCTCCTGTAGCCACTGTGAGGCCATCAATCTGCGCCTTCAGTCTGTGCCCTCAATCTGTGCCCTCTATCTGTGCCCTCTATCTGCGCCATCAGCCCCACCCACCAGTATTCACTCACTCATGCCACATTCATACACAGGCAAGGTGAGGGAAGTGTCTTGCCTAAGGACTGGTCAAAGCTGGGATTGAACTGCTGGCTTTCAGGTCAGTGGGTCAAATGCAGAGCGCAAATTGCACTTGTAAGTTCATGTGAGGGACCATTATGGAAAACTATAAATGAAATGAAACTTTAACTGCGTGTGTTATATTTGTTAGTAAAACTGAACGTTAAACTTTGCATTGTATTTGTCAGTAAAGCGTCGCGGAGGAAGAAGAGAGAAGAGGCTCAGAAACTCCCAGAAGTGTCCAAAGAAATCTACTTTGAGGTCAACACTGATCTGAAGTCTGTTTTCGGGAAAGAGACAGAAAACCGGGAAAACCAGGAGAATGACAAGGAAGAGGAGAGGAACTGGGACCAGGAGGAGGGAGGAGATGAGGAGAGAGGAGACAAGGAGCTAGGAAACGAGGAGGGTGGAGAAAAGGCAGAAAAGGAAGAAAGCGGAGGATTCAAGTTCTCTTTCTTTGGAGACGAACCTGAACCACAACCACAACAGACTGGTGAGTCCTGGTTTCAGTCCGCTTTCAGTCTGCTCTCAGGCCCGGTTTAGTCCCGGTTTAGTCTCGGTTTAGTCCCAGTTTAATTCAGGTATTGCTAGGCTTCAGATGACATTACACAATTCTATAGGTCAATCATATTTAATACAGGTGGGAGCAGCTAAATATAATATTGTTCAAATGCAGATTTCTGTTGTACAGTACAGTGAGTTCTTGGGTCTGGTCACTAATAGAAATGATCAGTTTCAACATTTGTGACCTTTTGGCTATTTCATGACAAAGTACAATGTGATCAATAGGAAAAACTGGCTCTTGCCCTCCATCTGGGATTATGACATCATCACATCCTAGAATCTGAAAATCAACAATTTTCTTGTTTGTTTCAGAATATAAAGTGCAGAGTATTTTGGCACCGAAGTTGTCATGGCAACAGGACCCCAGACTGAACGACAGCAGTGAGGAAGAGGAGGATGAAGAGAGAGGAGAGGAAGAGGAGAAGGAGGAAGATGAGGAGAGCGCTGCACCAGAGAATTCTACAGAGTAAGAATCGAACATTATGAAAAGAGGGGGTATTATGCTAAATTAACTTTTGGAGTTTTCTACCATGTTAAAATGTTTCCTCATCAAAAACATGCCTGAAGAGGTTTTAGATGTCATCCATGCATGTTTGAGTAATCTAGCGATCTCTCTCGGGTCCTATTTGAACCCTCTTTACGATTAGCAGTACAAGCCTGTACAAGGTTCCACCCACAAGCCTACATCGCCCATGCTCCCACAACGCAATTTACCATAAATAAACAACAGCATGATACAAAACTTGATGAGATGTGCAGTAGTTTCATTAGCGGGATGCACGCTGATTGTTTTGTGATAGTGCTCTGAAGGGGGGTGACTTAGTGCAGGGAGCAAAGGGACATCAAAAACAGAACTGAAACTTATAAAAACTTGTTTTTGGCGAATATAGAATTTTCATAACAAATTATGTGTTGGCAGTTAATACCCCCTCTTTAAATTTGGACTGAACATGCCTCAGGCAAATTTAAAAACTATGAAATCTGTTTAAACTTTTGTTGTGATTTCAGAGCAACATCAAGTTTGTTCTTCTTCTTTACCAACGACCCGCGGCTCACAGGTCAGATGCGCCATGCGATACAGTTGAAACCAGAAGTTTACATGCACTATATAAAAAGACACATACTCTTTTTTTTCTCACTGTCTGACATGACTAAACTTTTCCTATTTTAGGTCATTTAGGATTACCAAAATGTCAGAATAATGAGAGAAGGATTTTTAAGGACAATTTTTGATTACTTTCTTCAAAGTCAGATGTTTACATAGATTTCATTATTTCAGTATTTGGTACCATTACCTTTAAACTGTATGACTTGGGTCAAACCTTTTGGATATCCTTCCTTACATAGATTCATTATTTCAGTATTTGGTACCATTACCTTTAAACTGTATGACTTGGGTCAAACCTTTTGGATATCCTTCCACAAGCTCCTCATAAAAGTTCACAGGAATTTTGGCCCATTCCTCCTGACAGAACTGGTGTAACTTATTCATGTTTGTAGGCCACCTTGTTTGCTGTAGGCTGCCCATACATTTTCAATAGGATTGAGATCAGGGCTTTGTGATGGCCACTCCAAAACAAAGCCACTTTGTAACCGGTTTGGCAGTATGCTTCAGGTCATTTGAAAGACCCATTTGGGCCCAAACTTCCTGGCTGATGTCTTGAGATGTTGCTTTAGTATTTCCATATAATATTCTTTCCTCATGATGTCATGTATATTGTGAAGTGCACCAGTCCCTCCTGCAGCAAAACAACCTCACAGCATGATGCTGCCAGCCCTGTATTTCACAGTTGGGATGGTGTTCTCAGGCTTGCAAGCTTCCCTCTTTTTCCTCCAAATGTAACAATGCTCATTATGGCCAAACAGTTCAATTTTAGTTTCATCAGATCCCAGGACATGTCTCCAAAAATGAAGGTCTTTGTCCCTGTGAGCATTTGCAAACTGTAATCTGGCTTTTTTATGTTTCTTTTGGAGTAATGGCTTCTACCTGCAGGTGGCCTTTTAGCCCATGTCAGTACAATACTCGTTTCACTGTGGATAATGACACACTCTTACCAGCTTCAGCAGCATCTTCACAAGGTTTTTTGCTTTTGTTCTTGGGTTGATATTCACATTTCAGACCAAAGCACATTCATCTCTGGGACACAGAACCCGTCTCCTTCATGAGCATGATGGCTAGACATTTCCATAGAGTTTATATGTGCGTATAATTGTTTGAACAGATGAATGTGGCACCTTCAGGCATCTGGAAATTGCACCGAAGGATGAACCAGACTTGTGCAAGTCCATAATTCTCTTCCTGATATCTTGGCTGATTTTTTGACTTTTCTATGATGTTACACAGACAAGTAGTGTGTTTCAGGTGTGCCTTCAAATACATCCACAGGTGTCAGAAGCTTCCAAAGACATAACATCATCATCTAGGTTTTCCCAAATTGTTTAAATGCATAGTAATCTTACTGTATGTAAACTTCTGACTTTGAAGAAAGTGGTGAAAATTGTCTTCAAAAATCCTTCTCTCATTTATCCTTCTGGCATTTAGCAAATAGAAATAATTTTGGTAATCCTAATTGGCCTAAAACAGGAAAAGTTTAGTCTTATTTCATGTAAGACAGTGAGAGAAAAGCATTTATGTATTTTTATATAGTGTATGTAAACTTCTGGTTTCAACTGTATGTGGGCTTTACTTAAATTACAATACATCCACAGGTGTCAGAAGCTTCCAAAGACATAACATCATCATCTAGGTTTTCCCAAATTGTTTAAATGCATAGTAATCTTACTGTATGTAAACTTCTGACTTTGAAGAAAGTGGTGAAAATTGTCTTCAAAAATCCTTCTCTCATTTATCCTTCTGGCATTTAGCAAATAGAAATAATTTTGGTAATCCTAATTGGCCTAAAACAGGAAAAGTTTAGTCTTATTTCATGTAAGACAGTGAGAGAAAAGCATTTATGTATTTTTATATAGTGTATGTAAACTTCTGGTTTCAACTGTATGTGGGCTTTACTTAAATTACAGTCAAAGCATATAGTCACCAGTTTTTATTAATGTCATTTTAAACTCAGAGCACAGCAGTTTGACTGATTTTAGTTTGTCTTTCAGATGGACCTCGATGGTTCTGCAGAACTTCACTGGAGGAACAGAGAGAGACCTGGGACAAGACCAGGACCCAGCTCAGACAGGTACTGAACCAGGACCCAGCTCAGAAGGGTACTGAATCTGAACTACACAAGGACTATACCAGGACTAAACAATTTTTTTGTTTTTTTTTCCAGGACTGTAAGAAGAAGCACAAAGACGCACGGAGGAAACTGCGTGTGCAGCGCTGAGCATCATGGGAGAATGGACTGTTTGTGTTTAATGTTAACTTTAAGGTTTTGTTATAATAATTGTTGTGTTAGACATTTATAAATTAAGCTACTTAAAAGAATGTGCTGCTTTTCTTTTTCATTACTATTTTGCATGAGCCCATTGTTTATATGTCATGTGCCTTCAGTTCAGTTTCCTCTGGGCTTTTATTGTGACAGCACAGGCCAATGGCACAGACTTTCCGGAAGTAATGCGGTTAGTTTCGCTGTTTTTAGTTTAAACAGAAGTTTGAGAGACGCACTCCTCAGACTGAGCCCGGAGCAGAATCCGAAGGGACATGTCTCTCTGATATGTCTCATATGATATATGTGTTACATTTATAATAATAACTAATGTGACTGCGCGTGAGGGCAACATGAGCGCGTGCTGGACTCTGTTT
Organism: Periophthalmodon schlosseri; assembly: GCA_000787095.1. Classification (NCBI taxonomy): domain Eukaryota; kingdom Metazoa; phylum Chordata; class Actinopteri; order Gobiiformes; family Gobiidae; genus Periophthalmodon; species Periophthalmodon schlosseri. The sequence goes on from KN469861.1 coordinate 30,283, forward strand.
GTGCTGCTGCTGTGCGTGCGGACCGCGGAGCTCCGGCACCAGGCTGTAGACCCGGGACTGGACCCGGGACTGAAGGGTCTGCACACGGAGAGGGAGGCGCCGGAGCTGGGGAGACCGGAAACACTGACCCGCGGAGCGCGGAGAGGAGCGCCTTCTGCGGGCTTCAGTCCGGAGAGCGCCCGGGAGGATGCGGCGCATCTGGATAAGATGGAACTGGGTCACCGCGCTCTGGAGCCGGAGGGATTTGGGCCAAACCCCGGGGACAGGAGGGTTTCCCGCGGGACAAAGGGCGCGTGGAGGAGGAGGGACCAGAGCACTTTAAGCACACTGGATCCGGATCGTTTCTTCACGACGCCGCGCACCGCTCCGCCGCCCGTGAACGCGTCTGTGCGCGCCGCGCTGCTGCCGCTGAGCGGAGGCGCGCGATGGTCGTACGCGGTGCTATTACTCGCGCTTGTGATGTTCTCCGTGGGGCTCGTGGGGAACCTCGCGCTCATGTGCCTCGTGTGGCACAGCCTCCACCTGAAGAGCGTGTGGAACTGCGTTCTCGCAGGGCTCGCGCTCTGGGACTTCATCGTGCTTTTCTTCTGTCTCCCGGTGGTCCTGTTCCACCAGCTCACGGGCACGCGCCTCATGGGCGCACTCTCCTGCAGTCTCGTGCCCTATCTAGAGGTGAGTGCCCCTGCGTGAGAGATGATGGTAAAATGATTGGGATGCACCTGTCACCTGGCCTGAGGCTCATCACGTAACTGACCTGACTGTAAAACCTCAGGCCCAGAGTGAGGCAGAGACAAAAGTGTGACCCCGTGACCTCATTAGTTTAAAGGGTGTTTCAGATGGAAATGTTTAAGTCTGAGTAAATATACACAAGACCCCACAGGAGGACTAAATCAGTACTAAACCAGGACTGAACTAGAACTGAACCAGCAGAGGAGAGGGACAGAGGAGCAGATGAGAGGGTCAGAGTTGCAGAGGAAATGGGCAGAGGAGCGGTCAGAGGATGCAGAGGAGAGGGTCAGAGGAGCAGAGAACACAGGGGAGTAGGTCAGAGGAGCAGATGGAGTAATCATGTTCTTAACCATTTCTACCTCTCGTCCAGACTTTTTCTGCACAAAAACCCCGGGGCCCAGTCTCTAAATGTATCATATTCTTCTGTGTCTGCAGCTTTCAGGAGGTGCTCGCGGCCCTATGGTTAAGAATCACTGACTTTGTCCAGTCGTAAATGCTGTCCTGTGATTGTCTGTTGTGTGCAGGTGAGCTCGATGGGCGTGGCCACCTTCAGTCTGTGCGCTCTAAGCATCGACCGTTTTCATAGTGCCACAAGTCCCGCCCCCCTGAGCATGCATGTGGAGCCGTGCACGTCCATCCT
>KN469862.1:6313-16669 GCA_000787095.1 Periophthalmodon schlosseri
CTCTCTGAAGAACATCTTCAGAGCTCCAGTCGTGACGTGGATGTCCTCCCATTTACTGTCCGACAGGTTCACCTTCTCATCTGAAACACAGGGACACGGATCACGGTAACACACGGATCAGAATTCAGTTCACAGGTCACATTTTAAACGTGCCTAAAAGCATTCACATTTGAGGGCAGAGAACATTCATTATCTTAATAACTGCAGCCTTTGAAATTTGATCTTTGTTTGTCTAACCACAATGAGCCACTTTCTCACACGACTCATTTAACAATCGCACAAACATGATTTATGTGTTTCTTTGTTTTTTGTTTTTAGATTTGTTTGATTCATGAGTTTCAGCTCAACAAAAGAAACATTGGATTTTTGACTTTTTTGTAAAGAAAAATGTGTGGAACCTTAAGATGATCTTACACGATGTGCGATTTTTGGGCAGATATTGATACAAATTTTAGTCGCACAACAATTTTAAAATCTGTCTGAATTTCAGTAGTGTTCAGGGGGCTGCGATGAGCTGCTCACGATGAACGCACGACTGTTGATTGTGCGGACGCAGGGATATTTGGGACGTTTGATATTTGTGGTGAGTCGTTGGGTCTAAGCGCGACTGAAGCCGAGTGAGAGCTGCGTGTGCACAGACCTAAACACAGCTCCGGTGGGATGGAGCGAGGAAGAGGGGAGCTGGGCCAATAAACACCTCTAAATGTACATGTATGAAAAGATGGTGGGGTCCACAGCACAGGCTCCTCCTCTAGCTCATGTCCCTCATACAGTGTGAGCAGGTCAGCATATGCAAACATCACATACAGTGCACGCTCCCGTTGTGAGCGTCATATGAGATTCACTTGCACAGTGTGAGTTTGGGAATAATTTGGAACGTCTTAATATCATACAAAATTGCACAGTATAAGCCCAGCTTTAGTGAGATCCTGAACTGTTTATCCAGAGTGTTTTATGTAATTTAGAAATAATAGTGTGGATCACCCCCACATCCCCCCTATCCAGTGTTGTGACTACTGGTGTTCTTGGTCCCTACAATTACGTTTTTCACCTTTGTTTGCATTACCAACATGAAATAGAAATACTTAGTTGGTGGATGCAGGTTCTGCTTGTTGTCCCCTGAATGCTTAGACTGGCACTTTTCGTACCAGAGGGACTCACCGTGGTTGACAGCGAAGCGCAGTTTCTGGATGACGGCCAGGTTCCCACTGACTCTGTACAGACCGTCCACGCTCAGACCTGCAAAGGATCATGGGGAAGGAACAAACAAGCATGGGATTTAGAGCAGAGCTTGGAGTCTTCAGGATAAGGTGTATTTACAAAGTAAAGCATTTGCCTTTATCATATCTAAGAAAAAAAATATTAACAGTGGCATATTTAGAGATTTTGGGTGAATTTTACTGGAATGTCACATTTTTGTTAACTGGAAACTCTGAGATAATTGATAATCTGTACAGTTTACCTATTTTCACATCTATAATCACATGACCATTAGATGTTCTTACTGTAAATAGTCTGTTAGCTTTGTAATGTGTTGTCATGTTATGTGCAATGTTATTTCTGCCTCAGACTATAGATGAAATGTAGCTATTGATACTTTGCAGTGATATCATGCTGGGGGTGTTCTACATGTATTTCTATAGTGGAATGTTCAGCCATGGAGATACAATGCACACATCAGCAAACACAAGCCAAGTCAGATCTTTATGGTCAGATTGTGTTAAAAAAAATCTCAGTTTAAAGTCTAATAGAGCTTCAGACAGAGCAGTGCCTACAGTTAGCATCATACCCCCAGGCAATGTTAATGACATCAGCTGCAAAGTATGAATTGTGCCAACTCTGACACATTGATTAATATACAGTGTCTTAATTTAAATAAATCCCCATGAGTCCCTTCAGTGTTGACGCACCACTGGTCTCCACGTTCTCGATGCAGAGTTTGACGAATCGCGGCACAGTGGAGTTTTCCCTTTGGCACAGACTGGACAGACTGCAGCCAAACACCTGGTCTGAAGACAACAACACACAAACTAAGTATTCAAAAAGAAATGTTTAAATCAGACCAGGTCAAAATATCAGTGACAAGATGTGTAACAAGACCAGTGACAAGAAGCAAAGCATCACAACGTGTGGACCTGAGGTGACCTCTAAGTGTTTTCACTACAGTAGCTCACTTTTCACAGATGCTTTGACAAATATCCAAAGTATCTCTGAACTCCACCTGCCTGATGACATGTTTATACTTGAACGTGCACTGTGTAACTTGTGCGTCTTCAAAGGCATGTTTTTGCTTTGCTTAGAATTCTCCACAGTATGGCATTAAGCCTGTGGTTTAAAGCAGGTGACATCAGGCCAAGTTAAAGGTCAGATCTGCGAAGAAGCAAGTAAACTGACAGTAAGAAGGCATGTTTTACAATTATTTATGAGCAACACCTCAAAGTGAATAAGTGCGTAAATATAAGTTTAATGGCATATTGTGGAACATTCCAGGCAAAGAAAATACATCTCCATGGGGATGAACAGGTGACAAACCATAGAAGTTACAGAATGCACCTTTAAGTTGAGACACTTGCAGATATTTCTTAGAGTAATTTGAAACATACAAAGACGGGGTTACTGTAGACATGTTACACATACACGTTTTAAATGTTTTTGGCAAATTATTCAGCGCCTTAAAAAGTGACATGGAAACAGCCTTAGACATACATAGGCCGCAGTACCCACAACTGTCCACATGAGGAGTGGACCTGTGGAGACACACTTTTGTCTGTTAACCCTTTAAAATTAAGTAAAGGTAAATGCCCGTATCGGCAAAGGGAGCTGTTACATTGGATATAGCCCTAACCCACCTGCAGAGGGGGCTTTTACCTTTGATATAGCCCTTGTCCCGGACCGCCTGCAGAGTGGGGCGCCGTGTTAGGAATTTCTTGAGTTTGCGTCGGGCCTTGTGCTCGGACACGTCCAGGCTGCTGCTGTTCTTCAAGCCTGCACAGCAATTGTTATTAACATCGTTTTAACATGTTTTCATTCATAACTTGACTCAGCTCTTTCTGTGTTTTGATCATAGTCTGTATAAAGAAGTGGACTAAGGGAGTGTGAAGTCACCCACAGCGTTCAGCTCCAGTCAAATGAAGCTCACTGAGGCTGCAGTTATGGTGGCGAATTTGAAGCAGAGTTCCATATTTGGAATTCTGACCATGAGTATCATAGCAACTAAAGAGCCAATCCGGAGCGAGGCTGTTGAAGGTAATGGCCCTTCTCGCAGCGCTGGTTTAGCAGAGGCGGGTGCTTAGGAACGCTGTCAATCAAAATCAAAACCTGTTGCTAATGGTTTTTATTCTGCACTCTTCTTTTTTTAATGTTAATTTTATGATGATTATTTGTGATTATTTCTGTTTTGATTTGTTGTTTTGTGATTTAAATGTCTTTCCTATTCTCTAAAGCACTTTGAATTACTTTGTGTACGAATTGTGCTATACAAATAAACTTGCCTTGCCTAATGCTAGGCGGGAGCGACCTGGGAAAAGAAGGCACCCGATTGGTCTGTTGTTAATGTTCATATCTTGATTTAGAGACAAAATAGTGAAATAAAACCCCCCAAAATTATGTAGAGCTGGTTAATGAAATTATTTTAAGACCAAAATGATAAGCCTGACAGCAGCTGTTGTAGAGAAAGGGGTGGTGGTTTTTCAATAGAAAGTGAATTGGAGCCAGAGTCTCATTACCATCAACAGTCTGGCTCTGGGTTGGCTCTTTGGTTGCTATGATACTTGCGGTTCCAAATATGGAACTGGGTTCCAAATATGGGACTGGGTTCCAAATTAGCCCCTATAACTGTTAGCCTCGATGAGCTTTATTTGGCTAGAGCCAAACACTGTGAGTGATGTCACACCCCGTCAGTCCACTTTCTTTAAAAGTCTATGGTTTAGACCTGTCACAATAACAAATTTTGAAGACGATATATTTCTGAAGAAAATATAGACGATAAAATTTAAGCCACCGATATAAAAACCCCAAAGCAGGATGATATCAGTAAAATTTCTACATGAACCACGTTGTTAAAATACATGAGCTGCAATAAATAAATAAATGGGGGAATGAAACCATTTAGTAGTTAGGTTTAGAGGTGCTGAATGGGCCAAGCAGATGTATCGGTCACCTACACAGGTAAATGACGGGCAGCCAGACGTGTATTATTGGCTTTAATTGCCAACAAAACTCCATTGATACTATAACTGGTTAGGTTTTGGTCGAACTTCATATCACCACAAGCCTATAGTAATTTGTTCACATAAAAAAATAGTATGCCTCACTATATCAAAGCCTACGTGATCGTATTGGCCGATCAAAAATTCAGATGATTGCTATGGGTGATTGACCTCAAAAATGCTCGAAGAACCTCTAGTTTTTATAGGTAACGGGTTATAGAAATAATTTATTCAACCCTCTACATCTCATCTCTAATCGGACCACAAAAAAATATAAAAAAATACCCACGAAAAAAATTATTGTTCCATCTTTCATGTATTGAACGATAAGTCGGTTTACTATTTACCGTACCACCTCTGTCTCTCCTGTACTTTCACGTATTTGACCTCTGTTTGATCGCTGTGTGACCTCTGACCTTTGTCTTTCTTGGAGTCCCTGTGCTCCTTCTCTTTGTCGTTTTTGTCTTCTCGTACTGGGGAGTCAGGCGGGTCGTCGTCCATCCCTTCGTCAGATTCCCACGCCTAAAACAAAGCACAGCACGCCATTTTTACACAGATGTAACATGTAACCATCTGATTTAACACATTTGGATTAAATATTACACCATTTTCTGATGGTTCATATGGCACTGACATGTGGGAGATGTACTTTGGTGCTGGGCTATGGAGAGACTCAAGCAGAGCTGCTTTAATGTCTATTCTCTGAGCCACAGGAGCCAGTGCAGAGACATGAGCACAGGACGCATGTGCTCGTACTTCCTGGTTCTAGTCAGGACCCGAGCAACAGCGTTTTGGATGTACTGCAGCTGTCTTAACGCTCATTTGGGGAGGCCAGTGAGCAGGCCGTTACGTGCACACTCTCATACCCACGTGCGCTCTCATACCCACGTGCACTCTCATACTCACGTGCGCGCTGATGCTGTCCTGCAGAGCCTGTAGCCAGTCCTGCACCAGGAATTCGTTGTCGGACTGGATCAGGAGCTCAGTGCCCTGACGAGTCTTCAGCTGAAACAAAACTCAGGTCAGACTACCACAAAACGTCAGATATCTGGGCAATATTGACAGAAATGTCTTTTTTGCATTTCAGGTTAACAATATACATGCAGAATCAAAATAAGTTTAAGTGAAGCTTCGCAAACTAAGAAATTGCTTCAGCGTTTTGGTGCAACATAAAATAGCACATAATAATAATGAAAATGAATATAAGCTATGATAAATAAATAATAAAGTACATAAAATTAAAAAAGACTTTGACTGAATATGGATTTTAACAATGCATCAGGAATGTGCTAAAATGTGCCTGTAAATGTCTTGGTTGAGGTTGTGGCAAATTGTATGGGGGTAATTTAAAGGGGGTATTTTACTTCTACAGGATATTAACTGCTAAGACATAACATATTTAGATCACCATTTTACCTTTTCTTGCTTTGAAAATGCTATATTTGCTGAAAACAATGTATTAACATGTTTTATAAGTTTCACTCTCATTTTTGACGCTTCGAGTCTGCCCCTCCCTTTCTCTCCGCGCTAAGTCACTCCCCCTTCAGAGCGACAATCAGGGTGCATCGCGCTAATGAAACTACGGAACAACGGATGACAGAACAACATCATAACATGGTAGAAAGCTCAAAAAAGAATACTGAATACAGAATAACAATGTTGATTATTCTGCTATCGTTTTGTTGAAATAGGAACACTGAAGCACACTCCAAAATGGTAAATTATAACATTTAAACACGTGCTTATGGTTAATATCTCAAATCACTGGGTTAGAATAAAATAAAAATAAAGTGACTCTTAACTTACCTCCACCACATGCTTTTTACTGGAGCGGTCTTTGGGTGCCCAGTCCACAGACGCTCCCCTCAGATCCACCGTCAGCTCTGGTTTAGACTGGCCCCCAAACTGCAACAGCAACAACACAGTCTAGTCCAAATCTAGTATCATAGCAACCAAAGAGACAACCCGGAGCGAGGCTGTTGAAGATAACGCTCCTTCGCACCTGCACAGCTGGTTTAACAGGGAGTGGGAGCTTAGCAACGTTGTCAGTCAAATCTGTTGCTAACACTAGCGGGAACGACCTTGGGATCAGAAGGCGCCTGATTGGTCAGTTATTAATGTTCACATCTGGAATTACGGACAAAATAGTGAACTAAAAACCGCTTGATCATGTAGAGCGGGTTAAAAGCAACATTTTAAGACCAAAATGACAAGCCTGACAACAGCAGTTACGGAGAGAGAGATGACGTTTTTTCAATAGAAAGTGAAATGGAGTCAATGGAGTCGATGGAGTCATTCCCAAATTTGAGTCAGCAACTCACACAGACAAACTACATGTAATAAGCTATGTATTTTTATTATTCTTTGAATATGTTTATTTGAAGTTAAATCTGAGCCCAGCGACAACCACACTTAACTGCCAAAAAGCACGAGCAAACAGACGAGTGCAGAGAAACATCGAGGTCAGCTGATCCGAGTGTAATATTTCATGTGTTTGCGATAACAGCGATATAGGATTGAACATGTGACACTGGTGTGAGCTGTGATGAAGCACGGACATTCCCTCTTACTGTGAGGTTGGTGGTTCAAACCCTACCCCAGGTCTCACTGCCCTTGTGCCTTGGAGCCTATGTCTGTCTGCTACTTACCCAGCTGCTGCCCCCTGCCTGTCCTTTGGTGAACAGCAGCGTGGAGCCCTGGAGCACTGTCCACGAAGATGTCCAGTTTTTCCTGAAAAACACAACACTGTATTTATAATGGGGAACAATTCAACAGGACACATAACAAACTGTCATAGTAAATAGCCATCCAAACTGACTTAAAAACAGGACAAGATGAGTGTTAAAGACATATTGTGGATCATTATATTCTAATTTGGACATTTCAAATCACAATATTGATCTAAAATGACTTCATAAAAGAAACAATTCCACTGACTTCCTTGTTAGAAAACTGCAGTGCCCAATGGGAGCTGACATCGCCGTAAATGTCATGACAACAAAGCGTCGCATGCTGTCGGCTCTTCCTATGAATAGCTCATAGACTGTATAAAGAAGTGGACTAAGTGAGTGTGACGTCACCCATAGCATTTGGCTCTAGTCAAATGAAGCTCATTGAGGCTAGCGGTTACAGGGGCGAATTTGAAGCCAAGTTGCATATTAGGAATTCCAATCGCGAGTATCATAGCAACCAAAGAGCCAATCCGGAGTGAGGCTGTTGAAGGTAACACCCCTTCGCACCCGCATCGCTGGTTTAGCAAGGAGTGGGCCCTTAGCAACACTGTCAATCAAGCCTGTCGCTAACGCTAACGGGAGCGACCTCAGGGAAAGAAGGCGCCTGATTTTGTCTGTTATTAATGTTCATATCTTGATTTACGGACACAATAGTGAAATAAAAATACCGAGATCATGTAGAGCGGGTTAATACAAACATTTTAAGATCAAAATGACGAGCCTGACAGCAGCAGTTACAGAGAGAGGGGCGACAATTTCTCAATACAAAGTTGATGGAGCCGGAAGCGCCTACGCCCGCTTCCTATTTGGAAGGCGGCTAGCAGGTTAGCTATGTCCATTTATATATACAGTCTATGGGACAGCTCGACGTCACACTTGTGAGATGCGGATTTTTTTTCACTTGTACCAAAGTGACTTGGCAACGCTGTTGAATCCTACTTGTCTCACCGATTAAGAAAATAAAATTGAAGAAGGAAGGCGCATACCGGTGATGTGAAAACAGGAATTAATTGGCAAAATTACGTCCTGAAAATAAGTGATTAAGGATTGCTCAAACGTGCACAAATCACTCCAAATACAACTTTGGGTGAGTAAATGCTGAGGGGAAGTAACTATAACATGGTTACAAGCTCTGAAAAGTCCAGTTTGCAGAATAGGTCTGATTTAAGACTTGACAGCATCACCTTTTTCATCGCCTCAGTTTAAAGACAAAAAAATAGTAAAGATGGGCGATACTGATACAAAAAATTATACATTTTCCCATAAAAATAATCAGTAGGAATGAAATGAACCGTCCATACCTGACTTTCTTTCCATTCTCCGTGATCTTGGTCATGTTCAGAATGGCACACTTTTCAGACAGCTGCGAGAGAGAGCGAGAGAGAGAGAGAGAGAGAGAAAGAGAGAGAGAGAGAGAGAGAGGGGAGAGATAGTGGGGGAAGACAGCAAAAGAGAGGAGAAAGAGTGGGGAAGAGAGAGAGAAGAGAGAGTAGGGGGAGAGAGAGAGAAAGAAAGAGAGAGGAGAGGAGAGAGAAAGAGTGGAGGAGGAGAGAGGAAAAACAAAAAATACATTTACAAAACTAATAAAACTAATAACAGAATCCATCAAACCATCACCGACAGAAACACCCCGCTGTGAACAAGTCGACAAAATGCAAAAGCAAACCAACTTAAAATGCATCTGACAGGTTTCCATATTTTTCCAATTCTGACTTGTTTTGGTGGATAGTACTTGTGTGAGTATTTATCTTAGTTTTGCATCAGTTAAGTGGCAGTTTATGGGAAAAAGTTGAAAAGAAAACTACAAAAATACATTAAGTAGAGCTGAGTTGTAAAACAGAATCCCTCTACCTCTACTAAGGAAGGCATTTTTCTGACATAACAAAATAAAAGTGTTGCCATTTATTATTAGTCTAATCATAACTATTGTGTAATTTAGACAAGTTTTGACCCTTGTTTACATTACGATTTCTAGGTAACAGAAAGTATGTCACATCTACTGCCCGTGTCCTATAAACTTAACCAGAACCTGTCATATGCACTTTGCTCTGGCTGCACAAAGCTTCTCCGCACACTAAAGTTTCAGGCGTTTCTCAGTCGCTCTCAGTCGTACCCTGACGGAGGCAGACTGACGCGTGTGTGGCTGCTAATCTGCGCCAAGAGCCTCTGCGACCACCACCAGTCACACAGAAAGAGTCCTAGTGATACTTTGCAGCTGAGGTCTTCAACATTCCCTGGGGGTGTGATGATAACTGTAGGCACTGCTCTGTCTGAAGCTCTGTTAAGACTTTAATCTGGGCTTTGTTTGAACAAGTCTGACCATAAAGAACGGACTTAGCTAGAATTACAACAGGTGAGCTGATTTGTGCTGTTAAACAAGTGCTTTCAGTTAGTTACTCTCACCTTTTTGTTGAAAATCAAACTCCTAAACAGGACCATGAACTTTCAGATTGATCACAGGCTCCTGAAAATATGCCATTTTAAATACATTTGTATTTTTTCTTGAGTTTTCAGATGATCTTAAAAGTTCTTTGTCTGTGTTTGCTAATGTGTGTATTGTGTCACCACGGGAACCGCTGAACACTCCACCAATAGAGAAACATGTAGAACACCCCCAATGTGATGTCACTGCAAAGTATCAATTAGCAAAGCAGGAGATGTGTCTTGCTCCAGCTGCCCCAAAAGTCATACAAGGTTAGTGCTCGATAGTCTGCTCCGGAGGGATGGAAGTGATGTAGCTCTGGTTGCCATAGTAACTGCTATGAATTGCTATGGACAGGCCTAAAAAGTGATAATCATGACATTTTATTTTATGGTGTAAGTTGAGATAAGACTGTGGGTGACGCATTTGTTTTTACATGTTACTGCTGCTACATGTTGCTGCCCCAAAACATTTCCCTTAACCTTAACCAAACCCTAACCTTAACCTTAACCAAACCCTAACCTTAACCAAACTTTAACTTTAACCCAAACCCTAATCCTAACCTTAACCCTAACCTAAACGCTAACCTTAACCTAACTCTGACCTTAACCAAACTTTAACCCAAACCCTAACCTTAACCTAAACACTAACCTTAACTCTAACCTTAACCATAACCCATTTCACAACTTAAAAATTAACCCTGTTCCTAAACTTCATCACTTCGAATGACCAATCCGTCCCTCCCAACCTGACATTCTATGAACATTGTATGAACTTGTTGCTCGGACAGGCCAAAACTGTTATATTTTTGACAGTTAAATGTATTATTTTACATTGTATTTTATTGTAACTCTGTTCTTCGAAGTACCATCACAGCAGAGCGTCCCTCCGGAGTGCGCCATCTAGCACTAACCACCTAACAAAGTGCTGCGAGACCTGCCCCCTGTACATATACTGTAAAGGAGTGTGAGGGGGGGAAGGGGGAAGGTACTGA
>JACM01026852.1:0-27304 GCA_000787095.1 Periophthalmodon schlosseri
ATAAGTTTCCCTCCCACACCCTCCATCCTTTCTGCCACGAGCGAGGTGGTTGTCATGGCAACCCCCACCCCTCCTTTTGAACGTCAGAGCAGGAGCTGGAGGATGAAGAAGCCGCATGCAGCCCTTGTCTCTCGCGCGTCTCGGAGAGCACCTGCGGTTCCCTGTTTTGGCGTCTCCAGCGTAACCGCGAGCGCGAGGAGGTAGCACCGGGTCTGCGGTTCAATCGGATGACAGCTTTGACTTTCAGCCCCACCGACGCCAAGGACTCGTTCTGACTCGGCACCGCAGACAGGTAAGAGACACTCCTTTATTTACTATAGCGCTATTTTTTAGGGAAACGCACGCGCCACCTGTTTATGTTTCCAGCTATAAACGCATAGTAAAATCAATTCTCTCGATCCACTCCTTTTACGTCTTGTCATTTCTCTCTCCTCACACGCCCTCCCTTGTTTCCTGTGGCTTTTGCAGCATGTCGTGGTTGTTTCTGGACTGGTTCGTGCCCCTCTACCTGCTCGTGTCGGTCCTGGTTCTGGCAGGATTCGGAGCGTGCCTGTACTTCCTTGAGCCGGGGCTGCAAGACGCCCACAAGTGGAACAACAAAACGGTTCGCCATCACCCGCTAGTGGCCAGTGTGAACTGCAGAGAAGACGATAGTAATGCGCTGATATGATCGGTGTGAAGGGGGCAAACCGGAGTGGGCAAATGAGGCCATCTGGTCAAGAGGTTGTGCCAGGACAGAAAAAAAAAAAGAAAAAAAAGTTTACAATGGAGGAGGAGCACGGAGGAAGGAGCGGCGTATCATTCCAACTCAATCTGATCTTTAAAACAGCTGATTTCTGCTTTAAAGATCGGCAAAAGCTTATGTGAAGAGATTTTTTCAGTAAAGCCATTTGCGGAACAAAGGCAACTGTAAAAGATTATGTCAAGTTTATGTCAAATGTTTTACCCTTTAGGAACATGTAACGTTGTAAATCTCATCTTATACTTGTGCCAACTTTTGCAAACGGTTTGTAATTTGCACTATAATCACTTTACATGTACGTTTTTGCTTCTCATAGTGTGGAGTTGTTTGGGTTGTGGTGAAGCAGCTGCTGCGAAAGAGCATGTGGGTTGTTTATACCAGTGGGCCAAACTGTAGTAAATAGTGACTTTGTTAATGTGCCGTTGGTGCAAAATATTCAAAGTGCCAAATTTCAACGAAAAGGACCAAGATCCGATTTGATAATTTGCCAAATATGTGTGTACTTTCTTTGTTTTCACTTTGCGATGGCATTGTGAGGAAATGTGCAACATGTCATACCTTTTATGAAAAAAAAAATGCTTCCTTCTTCATACAAAATAAAACGGAACAATCCTGAACTTTTAAACTTTACCTGGTGTTTTATATTTGAAGCAGATTTTTCAGAGCTTTTAACCATGTTATAGTTGTATCGCCTCATTATTTACTCACCCGAAGTTGTATTTGGAGTGATTCATGTTTGAGTAATGTTTAATCGCTTATTTTCACGGCGCCATTTTGTTTTCACCGCCACCGGTACACGCCCACTGCTCTGGACCTACTTCGTTCTCCAATGTTATTATCCTAATTGATGAAAACGTGGAAGATTCGGCAGCGTCACATAGTCATTTTGGTACAAATTAAGAAAAAAAATGTGCTTTTCGTTAGTGTGATCTGCAGCTATCCATAGGAAGCGCTCACTCTTTGTTGTTATGACGTTTACGGCGACGTCAGCTCCCGTTGGGCACCGCAGTTTTCCAACTCGAGTCAGCGGATTTGTTTCTTTTAATAAGTCGTTGTAGTTTAATATTGCGATTTAAAATGTGCAAACTCTAACATGACGATCCACGGGTGTCAGATTATAACTATATCGCAGACACGGGCACAATAGGTCGTCTTTAATATGTTGTGTCTGGGGATGCTCCGAGCGTTTTCCCATGAGCTGGATCAAAAATGCCAGACCCGAGTGGGAGTGCCACAATCAGGCCTCAGTGGTCAGTGGAATTGGGAGAATGGCATAGTCTGCCCACCACTTCCTACTGCTGTGTTCAAGCCCAGCTGTTTGCACACTATTTACTTCTTCAGCGCGGCCACTACAGGACGCAGCAAAGCAGGTGAGTCACAACTATATATAAACTAGAAATAACTGACGTCTGTGTCGCTGAATGTGTAAAGAATATGCTAATCTATCTGTAGTATTTGTCTGTTCTCAGCTATCTTCTCATCTCCTGTTTCCAGAATGAGTGCCTTCGACCAGCTGACCCCTTTGATTCCACAAGCCCCCGACTACACGCGACAGCCAAACGCGCTCCTGTCGGCACCTGCCTCCCTCTCCGCTCCTGTCATCAAAAAGACACCTATTCAGATCCCTTCTTTTGATGAGAGAGGACTTGTCTGCGCGAACGAGCCCAACGCTGACAGGTACGTTTTGGTTGTAGATTTTTGCGGTTTGAAAGTCTCCGTCTTTGTTATATATTTGCTTTTTCTGCTATTTTTGGCGCAGATCTTTCGTGCCAATCAGAGGAAATGCGTGCAATCAAGCCCCGAGCAGGCCAAGAAACCGTGAAGGAGGAACGTCAACACTGCAGCGAATTAAACCAAAAAGTCACTCAGTTGCTAAACCCAGCGTCTCTACTTCTGTTCCTTTACCAGGATCTGAAACACAGCTTAGAGATCCAGCTCCTTCACTCCACACGGCAAATATGAGCAGCCTTATCGTGCCAACACCTCAACCCAGTCCAACATCTCAGACCCAGGAACGCAAGCTCAGCACAGAAAGACACGCAAGTTCTATCTTCATCTCTAATACGAAAATGCCACAGCATGAGGTTCTGGACCAGGACACGTTACTCACTTTTACTCACAAAGATTTCAAAATCACAAGCAGAGGAGGTCAGAAGAAGACGTTCCAATCTTGTAACCCTCCAGCCGCATGTCAGAGCTCCTCGGCATTGCAAGGTAAACTAGATGATATCAAAATGGGGGCAAAGAGCAAACTTGTGTTGAAAAGCACACAGTCTCCAGTGAGCCCAAAGACAAACATGAAACAGCAGCAACAAGATGTGTGTGGAGGGATTAGGCCCACATCTTCTGGGAGCTCATCACAGCCTGCGTTTGATGGACTGTCACCTCGGCTCAGCCCCAGCCTGCACAGGAGATGCGTTCAGTATCTCCAGAATGCCAGTTTAACGAAACCTACAGCATCCAAAAGGAACGAACGCGAGATTTACAAGAGTACGTTCACTTCACGAACCCCCTCCCCGACCGGCCGTGTGACTCCTTCGCGGAGCTGTGTGTTTTTGCAGAGATCTGGACTCTCTCAGACGGACACGGGCGGCGCACTTCATCAGTCAGACACAGTTTCAAAGGATCGCAGCTGCCAGTCAGGATACATCAGGGCTCACGCGGAAGACCCTGAGCAGGCGAAAACCTTACATCAATTTGAGACATGTTTACCTCAGACGCAGAAATCCTACATACCGGGTTCTAGCTTTGTCAAACTAAAAAAACAATTACCAGAGAGTCATACGCGCTGCAAAGGTGGCACTGGGGGGCATAACAAAGGCAGCATCTCTCTTTATGGACTTTCAGGAACAGAATCCCAACATGTAACTCAACCAGCATTTGAATCACGCCGTCCACCGAATAAAACCTGTTCACCCATGAGTTTGGAATACAGCTTGCGACTACAGCCAAATAACAAGCGCGAGGAAGCCATGTCCCTCGGCCTCCCGCCAAAACCACAGAACAGCACCTCAGTTTGTGTGACAGAAGAGGACCCTTACGTCACAATGTACTGCCTCGGCTCAGTGTACGAAGGTGAGTGGAGTTACTGGAAACTGCGCTTCAAAATTATTTATTTTTGTTGTGTCTTTACTTTTTTTTTTTAAAGTAACATTCGTGGAGGAAATGGGGAAGGGGGGTTGTCACAGAGGATATAGCAGAGGCAACTGAAGGAGGCTTATTCTTATCAGTACAGAGCCAGGCGTGTGGAGGAGAGATGTGACAGCGGAGTGTATCAAAGCCAGGGGTTCACGAACAGCCACAAACAAAGTGTAAAGAAAATAAAGCAGAACTGGGACGACACAGCAGCGTTTCAGAAATAAAGTGTGAGTAATGCAGTTCAAAATGACTGCTCTTGTACACTACTTTTTAAAGGCTATTAATCATATAGTAAAAAACAAATGAAATCCTACAATTTGTGTTATTAACTTAATCAAAACTTAAAGACGTTCTGAGTTGCTTAGAGTTCAAAAAACATGTTTAGCAAACGTAATAATGCACATTTTCAATATAAAGCCCATCCCACCAAAGGTCTGTGCTATTTTAATGTGAAATCTAAACACGTAGGCTACACGTTTCAATCAATGGGAAACAACAGCTTATACCACCCAAAGTTAAATTTTCTCTAAAAATAGCCCAACAAGTGACAGAACGCGTCCCTTTGAAGTAAACCCAGTGCGCAGGCGCACTGCATCTCCCCACTCCCTCTCCTCTTGTCGCCTTGACAACGAAAAAAAAAAAAAAAAAGGGGGGCTCGCGGCCAGAGCGAAGAAGAGGAACCATCACATCACATGACCGAGCTTTTTTTTTTTGTATTATTATTACCTCTATGCTGGCTATCCGTTCTTTTTGGGCCACGCGCGGTTTTCTGAGTGAACCTGTGACTATCGTTCGTCTCGCGGATCGATCGGAACGGCATTGGTGAGTGTGCGCTTTGGGAGAGCCGCTACGAGCCGCCGCTTCACCATGTTACACAGCATGGGTGGAGTGGGACAATGGGGTAGGCGGGCTGCGAAAGGGCTAAACATTTTACATATGCCGTATTGTCTACAAAAAAGATACCAGCGCGAAGGCGGAATGCGATTTTCTTACTTTCTACGGTGGCGTTAAAGCGCATTTGATGATCTCTCAACGCGCCATAATTAGCCGCCCAGTGCCTGTTTAGTTGGCCTGTAATTGATATTTTGCACAGTGTGTCTTATGTAGGAGCGTAAAGGGGGGATTGTTGGGGACTGGCACAGACTGAGAGCGGGCTGAGCGGTGACCACGGGGTGTAGTAAACGGATGTGACAGGCGCTGCTTGGCTGACCTGTATGATGCTTCATGATCGAGACTCGACTCCACAGCGAGGTCCTGGCAGCAGGCTGTGCACCGCCCGAGCTCCGGATCTGCCTCCTCCTGCCTGTTACTCTTACCATCTGCGTCTGCCTTTGGGTTTATACCGTGATTATAGTAGCCAATTAAGATCTGTAACAAGACTAGTGTTTGTTTCAGACGGGCTGACGGCTCTTATTAGATCCAGGGATAGTGCTGTGAAAGGTTAGAGAGAGACAAGGCGAGGCAAGTGTATTTGTACAGCGCAATTCGTGCACAAAGTAATTCAAAGTGCTTTGCAGAATAAGAAAGACATTCAAATCACAATACAACAAATCAAAACATAAATAATCATCACATTAAAAGAGAAGAGGCAGAATAAAAACCTTTCAGTCATATGCACAGCTGAACAGAACCGTTTGGAGCCTGGATTTAAACATTGTCAAAGTAGAGGCCTGTCTCACATCTTCAGGAAGACTGCTCCAGGTTTTAGCTGCGTAAAGCTGAAACGCTGAGAAAGTGTTTTTGCAGCTGTCTTGCCAATAACGTTAACCCATTTTTAAGTGTAGGCCTCCATCATTTGTCAGGACAGACTATCTGAAGGCTCAGGAGCAAATGTTACTCCCTTTAGAAACTCTGACCTTATTAGTGAAGCCCGTGAGATTCTCCCTCTCAGATTAGAACTGACACAAAACTCGAGCGGTCCACGTTTTCAGTGATTTGTGTCTTGTCTCCGTTTCAGACATGTCCGACATTGTTCCACCGGAAGTGAGACCCAAACCCGCCGTCCCAGCCAAGCCCCCAAATGTGGGAGCCGCGTCCCCGTCCAGTCCCTTCTCTCCCCCAGTCCCGCCGAGCGCTGTCAGCACGGGGCCTTCAGTCCCTCCTCCGAGTGCTATTCCAGTGCCCATCGGGAGCCACGGACCCAGCCACAGCAGCAGCCACAGTGCGTCCCACTCTATAGGGCACGGCGTCGGGCACAGCGCGGGTCATGGGGCAGCTCACCCTCCAGCTCCCAGCGGAGGTCACACCACACACAGCTCCTCAGGGGGATCCACTCTGCTCGGCTACATCGGCATCGACACCATCATCGAGCAGATGAGGAAGAAGACCATGAAGACGGGCTTTGACTTTAACATCATGGTTGTGGGTAAGAGTTTGGCGAATCAGGTTGCGGAGTTCAAACTTGACCTCGTTTGTTACCCACTTTCTCCTCGATCACACAAGGTCACAGCGGACTGGGAAAGTCCACTCTGGTGAACACTCTGTTCAAGTCTCAGGTGAGCAGGAGGAGTGCAGGATGGCCCCGAGATGAGAAGATTCCCAAAACTGTTGAGATCAAAACGGTGTCTCACGGTGAGTGCAGCATGTTTGAAATAATACCACGGAATAACACAGGCACATTCAGATGTTTAGATGTATAAAATTATACATGGATTGTAATAATAACAATAATAGACATCATTAATGGTCGACTGTGCAGCAGACTGTAGACGCATGTCAAGTAGCCGATAGAATTCCGTCTAAAATTCCAAATTCTATCTATTATTTGTATGTTCTTAATAATCAATATTCTAAACTCCAGTGTTAAAAGTGGGATGTGTGTCCTAGATCGGCATTGAAATAAGAAATAAAAGCATATTTCATTTTGTTCTAGCTTTGTATTTTTGAAAAAGATTTCAATACTAATGCTTGTCCTATTCCAGTCATTGAAGAGGGTGGTGTTAAGATGAAGCTGACGGTTGTAGACACTCCGGGCTTTGGAGACCAGATTAATAATGATAACTGGTACGTTTTGTGAATGTTGATTTTGAATGGATGCAATTTGGTTCCGGTTATATTAAAAAACAAAATCAATCTTTTTTTATTGCTGTTTTTGCACAGCTGGGATCCGATATCGAAGTACATCAATGAGCAGTTTGAGAAGTTTTTAAAGGAGGAAGTGAACATCACCAGAAAGAAGCGTATTCCTGACACTAGAGTGCACTGTTGCATCTACTTTATCTCGCCAACTGGGCATTCGTGAGTGGTCAAATACATTTAAACTACCGTATTTTCCAGAGTATAAGTCGCACCAGCTAAATAATGCATAATAATGAAGAAAAAAGATATATTTGACATATAAGTCGCATCTGAGTATAAGTCGCCTTGGCCAAACTATGAAAAAAAGTGCGATTTATAGTCCGGAAAATACGGTATATCTGTATTAATTCGTTTTTAGGTTTGCAAATGGCACAGCTGTAACTCCAAATGGCCTTTTTCTCACTTATTTTACACACTTTTCATTCTTCTAGTCTCAGACAACTTGATATAGAGTTCATGAAGCGCCTCAGTCACTCTGTCAACATAATCCCGGTCATTGCAAAGGCAGACACAATGACCACCGAGGAGAGACAGGAGTTCAAACAGAGGGTAAGACTGCATTGGATTTCATTACAACTAACCGTTTTTTTATACTCATTCATTTTTTGAACGCCGACTTCCAGTGAAAAAACAAAAAATAATTCCATTTACACCCAGTCAGCCACACAAGTCCTGGTCCTATGTGCGCAGCTTGCTATTCATTTACAATTTCCAAAAATAAAAACAATCTAAAATCTAAAACAACACATGAAGATGTGTATATGTGTGAATGAATGAATGAATGAGCTGACTCACTGCCAAACAAAATGGAACTGTTGATACCAATAAAGTTGCGTTGAACCTTGAACCTTGAACCTTGACCAGAAAAATAAATAATAATAGCCCTGTACTTAGTGACCCTGAAAGTCCCTGGTCCGTACCGGTCCAAAAGCATTCATTCATTTATTTATTTGTTTGTTTATTTAAAGTTTGTCCGTGGTTTATTAAATCCAACTTGGTCAATAAGCGTTCCCAGATTTCTTCCCATCCGTCTCCCGTCTTGTTCGAAAAGCGCAGTTTTCTCCAAGCGTATGACAGAAATCCGTTCATTAAGCCACTTTTCTGAGTCTGATCCTGTTGCTGCTTTCCAGTCTTTTAATATTAGCAATGATAATGGAAAAAGATCATGAACAGGGAGGTCCAGCGAATAAACACACGACAGTTAAACACATTCGATAGTTATCGTTCATAAAGTGTAAACAGATGCGTTTTCTTCTGCAGGTGCGAAAAGAACTGGAGATGGGAGGTATTGAGTTTTACCCCCAGAAAGAGTTTGACGACGACATGGAGGATAAGAGCGACAATGATAAAATTAGAGTAAGGCTTTCTAACAGTCGACATTTTGCTGACACACCGCACGTTTTTTCTCATTCTAAAAAAAAAAATTCTTATTTATGAACGCTTCGATATTTGTTTAGGAGACGATGCCTTTTGCTGTGGTGGGCAGTGACAAAGAGTATCAAGTCAATGGTCGATTATTTATGAACGCTTCGATATTTGTTTAGGAGACGATGCCTTTTGCTGTGGTGGGCAGTGACAAAGAGTATCAAGTCAATGGTAAACGGGTACTCGGGAGGAAGACGGCCTGGGGAATTGTAGAAGGTAGGTTCCACCATCATCATCGTCATCGTTGTATGGACTGGAGGTTAACGATAATATAATGATTGATCGTTTAGTCCAGTGAGGTTCATCTGGTCTTCTGTTGATTAATTTTACTAGATTCTATTTCCAGACCAGGGTTTAGTTTGTTTTCATACCGTTTCGACTGCTCACTAGCGCTCTTCCTCAGAGTGGTCACGTGATGTGGCTGTGACGTGTCCGGTCAGCGGATTTAAACAGGTTTTGGCGCTGTCTTCCTACTAGTGGAGGCAGGACGACAGCGCCATCTGCAGTTCGACTTATTCAGGACAGTATTCCAGGTGTGGGAGAGTAAAAAGGCCCCCTCGTCCCGGTTTAAAGTCCCATGGGCACGTTTACGGATTTCAATTGTCTCCTTAACGCAGCGACGATGTTTGTTGTTCTCTGTCCCAGTGATGTTTGCTCTGTACTTTGGTCTGAAAAAAGAATCTAATAAAAAAAAAAAAAAAAAAAAAAAAAAAAAAAATTAAAATAAATAAAATAAATAAATAAAATGATTGTTGTTTTGCTACAGTTGAAAATCCCAACCATTGTGAGTTTGCACAGCTGAGAGATTTCCTGATCAGGTAAATCAGATCTTTTATTAACCATTTTATTTTTCACATTTCTGTTTATTATTGTACAAATGTTTTGGGTTTTTTTTCTCATTCTTAGGTCACATCTCCAGGATTTAAAAGAGGTCACTCATAATATTCATTACGAAACATACCGAGCCAAAAGACTCAACGAAAATGGAGGCCTGCACCCCATATCTTCTAACGAAACCCAGGAGAGCAACCTGTAGATCAGCTCACGGACGGGATTAAGGATTCATAACTTGCCATAGTCGGTGGTATTACAGTTTTAATGCATGAGAAGATCATAAGTAATCAATACAAATCTGTGTTTTAATAATTTTTCCAAGGTTTTTTTTTTTTTTTTATTGTCCCTTTGCACCGTAATACACATATCAGGTATCCCCATTTTCAGTCCGAGTGCTGATCTTGTGCCAATTTGCAATGGACTTGTTTATTTTTTCCTCTTTGACCACTACGAGTGCCACAAATGTCAGACATGCTCTGTTTTGTGGTTGCATGACGTACAAAACGGTACAGTTCAAAGAGACAACTTGTTGGGTGATGTATAGATTTATTTTATTTATTCAACTTTTTGACAGTTTCATTGTGAAATAGTGTTCTGTCAGTATAGCAAATACAACAATGTAATTTGATCCCAAAGATTTGAGACTTTTTTTTATTCCTTTAAAAGGTCCTATGTTACGCAAAATGGACTCTTGTGAGCTTTAAGCCATGTTATAATGTTGTTACCTCCTCAAAAACACACCTGGAGTTGTGTTTTGTTTCATTCACACATGTTGTAGTAGCCCTTTATTATTAGTCTGTCTACATCTCCAAAGCTCTAAATGCTCTGTTCCACCTTGTGATGTCATGAAGTGATAGTTTTCAAGTTAACAGCTCCTTTTATCTTTAGTTCAGTAGAGATTAGCAATTCCAGGGCTGAAATCATCCCAATGATTCTAGTGAAGGTGTGTGGAGTTTAAATACACACTGGAGCACTTCCTGTATTACCACATGACATCACAAGGTGGAACAGAGTGTTTTCTGTTTGAGAGAAGAACACAGCCTAAACATGCAGGGTTTGTGCGTTAAACATGTGTGAATGAAACAAAACGCAACTCCAGGTCTGTTTGTGACGAGGAAACAACATTATAACATAGATGAGTAAACAGCGTAACATGGGCCCTTTAAAATAGTCAGAAAAGGTAGATGCAACACTCATGTATTTGTGTGTGAGAACTGTGGAAACTCCGCTCACAGTATAAACGTTTGTCATCTCATTATTTAACCTGTTACTGTAATACAGACATATGCCCAGTCGTTTTTTGGTTGCAGTGATTTTTATTTGTGTCTACTGATCTTAAGCATAAAATGAAAAAAGAAAAACATTGCTCGTACCCACCATAAATGTTTTTGAATTTTGGTCAAATACAGTGAATTATAAAACACATACACTACCAGTCAAAAGTTTGGACACACCCTCTCATTCAGTGTTTTTTAATTTTTTTTTTATTTTTACTACTTTCTGCATTTTAGATACATACGGAAGACATCAAATATATGAAGTAAGATATATGGAATTATGTAGCAAAGAAAAGTCAACTAAAAAAAAAGACTACTAAATATTTTTCAACAAAGCAAAGGGCTACTTTGAGGATTTGAAATTAAAATATATATTACAAAATATTCTGTAGAGTTATTTATAGTAAAAGCCAAAAGTAAAATTTGTCAACTGGACAAAACGTTGTAGGAGTGAAGACGTTTCACTGCTCATCCAAGCAGCTTCTTCAGTTCTGGTCAGATCACTGCTGGACACTGCCTTGTATCTGTCTGAAGGGAGGAGCTAACGACACTGAAACTGAAACTGTTTCTGTTTGTAGGCAGGTCTATTCTGCTACTCTAAATGTGCACTGTGCTTGAGTCATACTTAGAATATTCATTCAGCTCTTGATGGGTGCTTTCATGCTGATTAGCATTCTGGCCAGCTCTGTTGTTTTCTTTGTTTCCTTTGTTTGCTTTGGGTCTGAGGATGGAGTTATAAATGGGGGATAGATGATGCCTAAGGCCCCCATTCCTGTTCAAGGAAGGATTGTCTTTCCTAACAGAAATTGCTTCTTTAACTCCCCTTTCAAACCATTTCTTTTCTCTGGCTAAGATCTGAAAAATGGTTTGAGAGGAGTTAAAGAAACTGTAAACAATAGCTGTTTTCAGTTTCAGTGTAGTTTGCTCCTCCCTTCAGACAGATATAAGGCAGTGTCCAGCAGTGATCTGACCAGAACTGAAAAAGTGGCTTGGATGAGAGGCAAAACGTCTTCACTCATACAACTTTTTATCCAGTTGACAGATTTCACTTTTGGCTTTTACTGTGGATCAGATCTGGATGACTGAGAGATTACACAGACAGTAGAGTTATTTGTTTTTTCTAGCATCATATATTTGACGTCTTTTGTATGTATGTAAAAAGTAGAAAGTAGTACAAAAAAAAAAAAAAAAAACATGAATGAGAGGGTGTGTCCAAACTTCTGACTGATAGAGTACATTTCACAGATTACGCCACCAGTCGGCTTTATGACGCGTTGTTACGATTGTGTTAACTTTCTCCAAGTTACCACTAGATGGCAGCACGTTACAATCATACGGACACAACCCCCCTCGTGCAAGAACCCTGCACGGATATTATTAGGCACGCGATCCGTTATTTTTGGTACAATATGTAAACGACACAGATGTGGGGCTGAGGTGCCACCGCGTCATCTGTCTGTGTGTGAAAACAAAAACAAAGGAGTCTTCCTCTGTTAATGCGATAGTAAAAATATTCCCAATAGACCTGTTGTAAAGTTGATGTTTTTTTCCGTGTTCTTTTCAACTGTAATGTCAGTTAACTAATTACTTACAATTTAATCAAGACAAATGTACATGTTTTTGTTTTAAGATAAAGGAAGTGAAAGTAAGATTTAGATTTAAAATTTCATAAACATGAGTTCCATATAGTGAGAAAAACTTGTACTTGTTTTCTTTTTCTGCAGGTTTAGGCACTGGCAACCCAAATTCAGCTGTAGATTGTAGTAACTTTTTAAAAACAATACGAGTGCAGGCTACATACAGTTCCATTAATTCAGTGCTAAAGGAGCACCTCTAGGCTTCACCTTTGGGCCATTGTAGTACTTTACAACTGCAGCCGACAGCTCCATATTTTCATTAGTTTGTAAACATTTAGGTGCGTATTGTAAAGTTGCTTTTTTAAGTGAAGATATAATACATTTGGAATGACTTAAAGAGCTGATATCACGCTATTTTCTGATTTGTTATAATGTTGTTTCCTCATTAAAAACATACCTGGAGTTGTGTTTGGTTTCATTCACACGCAAATTCTGCATATTTAGGCCAAGTTCTTCTCTCAAACAGAAAACTCTCTGTTCCACCTTGTGATGTCATGTAGTAATACAGGAATACAGGCGCTCCACTGTGTTTTTAAACTCCGTGCGCCTTCACTAGAATCATTTGGATCATTTTAGCCCTAGTAGCTAGTAGCTGTTAACTTGAAAACTACCACTTTATGACATCACAAGGTGGAGCTTAGAGATGTGAGCTTTGGAGTAAACAGACTAATAATAAAAAGTTACTCAAACGTGTGAATGAAACTAAGCACAAGTCCAGGTGTGTTTTTGATGAGGTAAAGCAACAAATATGCTTTTATTTCAGTCCTGCCGTCATTATGAGATTGGCCAACAGTTTACTGAATGTCTCTCCCTACTCTTCACCACATGTTTCAGGTTGTTCTTATTGCCCTTATGTAATAAAGATTGCATATGGCAGAATGTGGTACTGAAGAATGGATGCCACCATAAGGTTATTGTAATGGACCAGGGATTGGGCAGACAAAATAAAATAAAAACACAAAAAGGTATAGAAATACTATACTATACAGGCTACCATTATGCAATGCAATTAAATTAAATTACTAGGCTATAACTTAATGTCATTACACAAGACATTTTTGTTAAGATCAGGGTTCGCTAACATAGGGGTCACCAAAGTGTCCCAATGCGAATGGGCCCCGAAACTCCATGAATTATAATTAAAATTAAGGGATGGAATGTTTATTTATTAAATTTATTTTATAAAATATTTTGTAATTATTGCTGGACATATAAAAGGTTTATTAACCATAAAACAATTATGAGTAGGGGGCACTAACGTATCCACTGGAAAGAGAGGGTTGGGCGCCAACTATTGGTTCCTTGAGGAATTGCAACTGTCACACTATTCCCAAAATGGCTGAACACAGAAAGCAAATGGGGAAAAAAGAGACGATAGACAGTATGCAGAATTAATTAATTAACAAACAGCACCAATAATGACGTCCAGCCTGTGATTCAACAGGTGTGTGTGGAATCTCTAATGTGTCTCCTTTTTGTCTCAAACTGTAGAGCAGACAGTGAAGCCACAACATCCCCTTAAGTTTAATAAGTGAACAGTGCACACACACATCAGCATGAACAGGTGTGAACACATTAGTATGCAGCCGTTTACCTACGAAATGTTCAAGGTTGATGTTTTTAGGCTCCTCCTTTTTCCACTAAGCCCCGCCCCTTGCTCTGGTTTAGACAGACTCCGCCCCTCCCGTTCCGGCGGTTCTGTTGAGCACGGTGTTGTCCTTTCTCCTAGCCGAGTGTACAGCTGCGGGAGCTAGCTCTCTGTGCCGCTCTTTGCTCTGGGTGTTAAAGCGAAGGTGACTGCACTCCGCGGGACGCACCGGGGCCGGCTGGATCATACCCGGCTACAAAACCACCGGACGAGGGTCGCGCAAAAGACACTAAAAACTGAAGAAGCCCTGCATACAGATCGCGACGGTCCGCCAACTTCCCCCGACCCGACCGACGCTGACGTCCTGCAGTGTGTGCTCTGTGGAAAAGAGGAGGAGCCTAAACCGAGCTGCCGCGAAGAACGGTTCGCTAAAAACGTTGGGACATTCGCTTTGCTTTAGCTAAGTGTTAATTATACAGGACCTGCTGCGCTTTTGATCGTAACAAAAGTAAATGATAAACTTTTATAAAAAGTAAAAAACGGTGGCTAGATCATCTAAACGAAGTGAGGCTGACATCGCGCGAAATCTTCGACTTGAGTAAACGGTGAGTGTTGGTATTGCAGCTAGCATGCTAATAGTCAACACAAAACAATGTGCTGATTACAAAGCGATAATATGTACTATAATTTTATGTTACAATCTGATCCATAGTGTTTAATTTTGTGTTAGCGTAGAGGCTGACGTTTTCATTATTCAGTAATGTTTCGGCCGCTGATGGTAAGTACTTAATATTTATTTAATTTAAACGAGAGAAAGAAAAAAAAACTAAGGCTGTATTCTTTAATAAGTGTAAAGCTTCTAGGCTATATTGACGTTGCATCTGTTTATATTCACGGCGTGTATATTTGTTTCATGTGTGTTTAGATGCAATATGATGACATTGTTTTGCAAGCTTGTCGCGGACGTCATACTTAACGCTGTGGAGTTAAGCGATTTTTACATATAAATCTAGTTTTATAACTGCTGTTTTATTAATGATATCTCGACTATCTCTCTTCACATTAAATGCTATATTTGAATGTACAACATTCAATGGCAATACAACAACAGTCAGTACAGTAATTTTCCATACTCCACCCATATATGGGGAGATGGGTGTGGCTATGTGTCCCCGCCCCCCAGACATATCAAAACTATTAAACTCACTCTTTTAAATAGACACTAGTGCAGATCTGCGGTGTGCATCTGTGCACGGTATATCATAAATTGTTTTTTTTCTCACTCCCATAGTTGTCCGATTTTTTTTTAGCTCTGTTCTAATCCAGTACTTTCAATACCCAATTCAGGCTCCTCCCACAGGATGTGGGATAATCTTTTTCTTAAACGTTCACAAATTAAACATTTCTGGACAATTTTGTTGAGCCACATTTAATCCATTTAGTTCCAATTTGCACTGTCACACTTTCCTCTTGGCACCGGCATATAAACCTACTAAAAAAAGACCCCACCCATCATGTCAACTGTACATGTTTGTAGGGAGCTACAAAGCCAAACTCCTTGGGTCATACAACACACTAGCAGTGCAAATGCTTTTTTTTTCAAATGCTAAAGTGCTGCACATCACAGCTCCACACACTGTGCCCCTTTACTTACACCGAACCGTGACTGCGGTTACATGCTCAAAATCTGATTATGAAGAAATTTTTGGCATTAAATTTTTTTCTGGTCATGGTCCCTCAGATCATTCACATCAGATTTTGTGGTTTACAGCAACAACAACGACGACAATATTGGGTGCTAAATTTACCTGAAGCTATAGGCAGACATCACGTACATGCAGCTGCTTATGCACGTATATTTATAAGTGTCAGTTTACATCAGTCGGCGTGTTCTGAGAGCCTGTGGTCTAATGAAATAGACTTTATACTATAAGAGGGGGCGATATTTTGCAGAGCCGTAACAAGGCGTACTTGTATGAACTAATTACATACCATCATAATAACCAAAGTGTTGGCTGTTGAAGCCTTGCCTTCTCCTATTTTAAATCAGACCTATTCTGCAAAATCAACTTTTTTAGAGCTTTTAAACATGTTTTAGTTGTTTCTCCTTCTCATTTACCCTCTCAAAGTTGTATTCAGAGTGATTCATGTATGTTTGAATCATCATTATACTCCTATATTCACAACGTCATTACTCCGACCAACCCGTTTTCACCGCCACTGGTACACACCCACTGCTCTGTACTTACTTTGCTTTCCAATTTTCTTTTCTTAATTGGTGATGCATGTAGGATTTGGCAGTGTCGTGTAGTTATTTTGGTACAAATGAAGAAATATCTGCTACTCGCTAGCATGATCTGCAGCTATCGGAGGTGCCGACCACTTGGCGGCATTTTGTTCTGATGACGTTTGCTGCAACATCTGCTCCCATTGGCCACCACAGTTTTCTAACGCCGAAGTCAGTGAATTTATTTTATCAATATTGCAGTTTTAAATGTTAAACAAATGACATAATAAGCCACGGGTGTCGCAGATTATAACTATATAGCAGACGCAAGCACAATAGTTCTTCTTTAAAGAAGATCTATCGCGCTTTTGCCCAATAGGAGCTAATATCACTGCAAAAGTCATCACAACAAGGAGTCGGCACCTCCGATGGATAGCTGCAGATCACGCTAGCGACTGGCGGATTTTTTTTTCATTTGTTCCAAAATGACTCCACAACACTGCTGAATCCGGGATGTTAACCCACATTTTAGTCCGCTCAATGGCGCGGCCCTAGTGGTCACTTGATTTAGTTCTCATGCACCTCTTATCACTCACCCCAGATACCACATCTATGCCACGTGAGCAGAAATCCCCTGGTGGAAAAATACATTTATAATTAATGAGAGAAAGCACGGTCCGTTTATGGTGACTTACTAGTAAAAAAGGGGGGAAAAAAGGTACCACGGGGGACTGAGGTACAGTGCAGATTTCTGCAGAATCAACAAGAGAAGCACTAAACTTCTAAATGAGGTAAATGAAGGTCAGTATTTTGTTCTGAATGATACAAGAATATTCAAGACAGGGCTCCAGACTAACTATTTGAGTTGGATGCACCAAAGCCCATCGTTTATTTAAACCATCGTAATACAGAGTCCTTAAATTGCTTCAACAATAAGGGCTGAATAAATAACTTTTACCCAGATATACAGTCCATGTTCTATACTACACACGTATAAAAGAAAAAAAATAAATAAAGAAAATGATATCTCATTTAAGTACCTAAAAACAGTGTGGAGGATCTGCAGGTTTGATGCTGCTCTTTAAAGGTCTCATTCACAAATGGATGAAAAAAGCCAGACTCATGACCTCTGTGGTGCATTTAGCTGCACCAGAGCGTGACCTGAGCGCATCGGCCTCAGCTCGGACTGACTTTAGCGTCTGGTCAGAGGTGAGAGCGAGTGAATTAACGCTTTTTTCGATTAGTTGTCCATCCATCCATTTTCTTCCACTTATCTGGGGCTGGGTTGCGGGGGCGGCAGCCTAGGCAGGGACTCCCAGACTTCCCTCACCCCAGACACGTCCTCCAGCTCCTCCAGGCCCCAAAGCGTTCCCAGGCCAGCCGAGAGACATAGTCCCTCCAGCGTGTCCTGGGTCTTCCCCAGGGCCTCCTCCCGGTGGGACATGCTCGGAACACCTCTCCAGGGTGGCGTCCAGGGGGCATTCTGAACATATGCCCAAGCCACCTCAGCTGGCTCCTCTTGACATGGAGGAGCAGCAGCTCTACTCCAAGCTCAACACAGAAGACGTGACCAAGCTCCTCACCCTATCTCTAAGGGAGCGCCTAGCCAGCCTGCGGAGGAAACTCATTTTGGCTGCTTGTATGCGCGATCTTGTCCTTTCGGTCATTACCTAAAGCTCATGACCATAGGTGAGGGTCGGAACGTAAATTGAGAGCTTTGCCTTTTGGACTCAGCTCCTTCACCTCAACAGATCGATATGGCGACCGCATCACTGCAGACGCTACACCGATCCGCCTGTCAATCTCAGTCTCCATCTATCCCTCACTTGTGAACAAGACTCCAAGACTCCACTTGAGGCAGGGACCCTGCGTCCACCCGGAGAGGGCAAGCCACCTTTTTCCAGTCAAGAACCATGGCCACGGATTTAGAGGAGCTGATTCTCATCCCAGCTGCTTCACACTCGGCTGCAAACCGACCCAGTGCCTGCTGAAGGTCCTGAAGCCATCAGGACAACATCATCTGCAAACAGCAGAAGGCAGTTTAGTTGTCAATTAAAACAATAAATTAAATGTGTACTATTTAATCCGTGTTTCTAATGGAGAGAAGACACAGGAGGAATGTGATGAGAATCTGTCGACCCAAGGAGAATTTTTATTCGCACCGGGTAAAATTTCAGATGCATGTGCGCTCAAACTGGCCGCACTCTGGAGCCCTGCAGGAGAAGAGGTCTTACACATCTGAGAGACATGTGCTACAAGTTACCAACCGAGATGGGACCATCTCAAATAAGGACTGTTACTTGTCGCTGCATGTAGCTGGTCAGACAAGAGGTGTGCACAATGAGCCGGGACGGCAGAGCACTCCAAGGGGGACATGTGTGTTCCAAAGCAGACAGGTGTGTGGTTCGTAGTGGAGGCACATTTGAAAGTGCACATCTCCCCACCATCGAACACAATCAGGCTGAAGCACAGTGAATATCTGGGTCAAAACATGGGACCCTTTATAGGCTGTTTTTACTCGAGCACCAAAGCATGTGCATTTCCATATGAAGTGCTTGATCTAAAGTGCTCCAATCCAGGCCCGCAGGACTTAAAAAGTCATAAAGATCACAGACTGACCTTGGCGGATCGGGTCTGTGTGAAACTGCGCTACCTTGTGCTCCCTACCTACCTACAAATATGTTCCGCAGTTGTTGTAGTAGGCAATCTGCGAGTAACCCTCTCAAAACCCGACCTGCAGTTGGTGAGTCTTCCCCCGTTCAGAGTGCTACCGCTACAGCGTACATCTGCTAATGAAACTAAGCATTGTAGTAATATGCAGGTCAGCATTTTTTGGACCTGCCCTGCCCAACCCAATTTAAAATCCAACCTGACCCACCTGGCCCCAAGAAAAGGATTTAAATGTTGGAACATTAAAAGTAATGTCTTGCACGCCACTGCAGCTAGCCGTTGTATCTGCGGAAGCACGCTCAGTTTTTGTAGACATAATGTGCACACATTTTACAATGTAGGACCCGTTTCAAAACGCTTACGCAGGACACAGTGCAGAGTGAAGCTTTTAGGAGAGATTGGGACTAAAGCAGCCTGGATCATGCGGAAGCGTAGCCATGTTCCAATAAACCCTGTTTTCTCACATGTTAAAGATATTTTTAAAAGTAAATCCATAACCCTCACCCAGCCCTAACCTTAACCACAATCTCAAAATCAGGTCCTTAAGCATTACCCATAGTTCGTATAAAAAGTGTAGTAAGGGAGTGTGACATCACCCATAGAGTTTGGCACCAGTCAAATGAAGCTCATCAAGGATGGCAGTTATAAGGGTGAATTTGAGCCGCGTTCCATGTCCACACCACTGGTTTAGCGCGAAGCGAACGTTTAGCAACGCTGTTGTTAACGTTAGCGGAAGCGACCTCGGGGAAATAAGGCCCCTGATTTGTCTGTTATTAGTGATAATATCTTTATTTACGGATATAGTAGTGAAATAAAAAAAACAGGATCATGTAGAGTGAGCTAATACGTACATTTTAAGACCAAAATGACGAGGCTCACTGCAGCAGTTAGAGAGAGAGGGGCGACAGTTTTGCAATAGAAATTAAATTGGAGCCAGAGTCGATGGAGCCGGAAACCCATGATCACTTTCTGTTTGGAACACGGCTGCTTGCGCTTATTATGCTATGTCCTTTTTATATATACAGCATTACTCTACAACCCAACAAATTTGGGAACATAGAGCCGTGGGAACATGGGACTCTTCACAAAACTAGGAACAGAGCTGACCTCGCTCATCCAGGAGCACAAAGCCTACCTGATGAAGGGTGATCGTGACTCTGGGCGTCTCTGTCCAGGTCAGGAGCTTTGTCTTTGCACCCATGATCCAACGCTGGAGCATCGTTTGTGTAGTTCCAATGTGTTGCTATAAAACTATTGATTGGCACGGAACACCACGCACCTTTTTCTCTTTTCTCGCTTTTTCATTTGGCATGAATTGCATAAAAGATGATAATGTAAAGATATGTGAATACAAAAGGCATGTACCCTTGTGTGTTAATCAGAGGTACTGAACATACCTCACTAACACATTTCATCAGGTTTGTGAAGTTGTAGTGTATTGTTTTATATCCTGCTCTTGTATATTTCTGGAAAATGGCTGTGTGGGAGCATGGGTGGAATAGGCTTGAGGGCTGAGCTTAGGACAGGATCTGGGATTGTACTGCTAACCTTAAGGACAGTTCGAATAGTGCGGAACATTCATGAGTGACATATGAAACCACTTCAGGCTGGTGTTTGATAAGGGAACAATGTTACAACCTGGTAGAAATCTCCAGTGTCGATTTTTGCATAATCCTCTTAGAGAAACGTTTGTACAGTGGAATCTGTGTGAATATCTACTGTATGACCAAAACGAGGCTCTTGAGATCGTAGTTGACATGGGCACACGGTGCACACAAATCGTACAGCCGATGTGGAGGTGGTCTACATCCATTTCAAACAAACACCAACAACAGCCTTGTCCTGAGGTCCAAGCATTCGAACCGTAGCACAGATCCAGTCTGGGAAGTCGAGTCTGACTCAGGGTGTGGAAAGTGAGACCACTGTCCAGTTGACCAGCTCCGGGGGGGACGCTACATGTCTTTGCTATGGATATATGTTGTATTAGTGGAAGCGAGGATCCCTGCCTATTTAAACTCAAACTCAGCTGAAACGAGTATAAGCTCCATAGTTTTGTCTTGCTAATGGGCAGGCTAAATGTTCTTAATCCAACTTTTGTGGTGGATGATATTGACAAAAATTTATTTCTTAGAGTCTCCATATATAGAAATTACTATTGCAAACAGAATGAGTAAGATTCTCAGTCAATAATGGATTTTTTTCAGATGTGATAAAAAATTCTGAAGGCAGTCAGTTGAGGCAGCAGTCTACAGTCTTACATAAAATCAACCAGTTAAACTTAAAATCAGTAAGAAAATATGATTTTATTGTTTCTTTAGCGATTTACCTGTGCACCTGCTGCACACCTAAAATTAGCAGCAAAGCTTTGTGCATAGGTGTATACGAGCAAGGACCACTAAGATTATAACAACAAATGAGGAAGAAAGATTAAGAAAGGAACATGAGGGGGGCTGGGGGACCTCCCCAGGAAATTTTTGATAAAATAAATGTAATTTCCTAATCCGATATTTGTGAAGAAATCCTATTTTTTTTATCAGTCTGATATTCACCTTATTCCAGATGTTGCTGTGGGCGCTGCCATCATCATTTGGGTTGTGTTATTTTGCATTATTATTATTTTATTATATTATTATTTCTGCTGATCAGCAAGTAAGTTCTGTACAGACTACAGAGCCATTTTGAAGCTTCCAGAGTATCGGTGCAGTGTTGACTTGTTGTTATACATAAACATTGAACACTGGACACAAATCAACCTACTTTATGTAATATTTTAGTGTCAAAACTTTGCCCAAATTCTCCATTGAAAGGAAGGGGATTCCCACATAACCGGAAGTGCCACCCCAAAGAAAGCACGGTTTAGTTGCATTTATAGAAAAAGTGGGCGGCGCTGAATAAGGTCAATAGAACAATGGGATATAGGCTCATTGTTGTTGCCTACGTTTCTCTAAGATTCAAAACAATTGATTAGTGCACTGGTTGAGTGCTGCCGCTGAAGTGCAGCCTCATGCTGGGCTTTGCACAAACGCTCCAAACAACAGTTCAGTCTAAAACTTTTGTCCAGACACCTCAGCGTATGTGTTATGTTGTTTTTATGGGAGAATTCAACAGATCCTTTTAGAGGAAAGTGCCACTCATTGCTGCGGTATACTCACGATATTTAATCTATAGATGCTTTATTTCATCAATCGTTTCGCTCATAACGTCGTGAATAAGAGGTGGATTTACAGTCAGTTTACTGTTCCTACAGTCTACAGTCTGATTTGGCGGTATGTGCTGTTAAGGTTATGACACACACATAAGGGAGAGGCTGTAGAGAGAGGGTGAGCGGACTGACAGTGAAATCCTTTGATGTTATAGTTGAGCATTTAAAACAACTTTTACTCATCTGTTTCATGGGGCAGATATTAAATCTAAAATATATGTTGACCGTTCAGGGGACTTAAGGCAAAGGGACAGGTCCTGGAGCACCACCTGCCCGTTTGCACGTCTCGGACTTTACGCAGTTGCTGGTTTGATTTACTTTTTTTTTAGTATTTTCTTGTTTTCCCATGGGCCTTCTTAGAGTATATACATATGTGATGATTTAGACTACAGAAATATGTTCTGTTGATTTATCTGTAGCTTTGGATCACAAACTCACACAAAGCATGTCGTGATTGTTTGGATCTACTGTTTTCCGGCTGCAACATCAAACCCTATGGGGAAAGCTTGCCTCCTGATTGGTTCATGTGGAACAAATTTTGTTTTCGGTTTGTGCTCTTTCTTGTCCAATCATAGCTCTATGGTGGCTCCTCTTTAGCTAAAGCCTGGAGCTGGTCTGAGCATCGGTGTCTTGGGACCCCTCGAACTGTAGAGCACAAGTCACTTTGGATGATGGAAACGCTTTCAGACTCTTCTGTTCTATAGCGCCCCCCCCCCCCCAAAAAAAAAAACCCAAAAAAACCCCCAAAAAAAAACACTGTTCGACTTTAATTTTTAAGTAAAATTAAGTTACTTTCCTGTAGATTTTACAGGTCTCACGTCATGAAGCAGTATTTCCTGTATTCTAATTATGGAAACAAAAATCAAGCATTTCAAACTATTTGCAGCAAAATGACCATCAGCATATCTACAAATTCACATAGACTTGGCCCCTAAAATTATTGGAGAATATTTGTCCTTTTCTTTTGTTCTACTCCTTTCATCTCGTACCATGCTAGTTATTGCTTTAGGCAGCAAACCTGGTGGCCATTTTGAGTTGAGCGGTGGAGCCAATTTTGAGCTGAGTGAATATAAAGGGGGGGGACCATGTGCAGAGAGTGCGCCGCGCACTGTTTTAGGAATGCATGCGCTTTCCTGGCACAGAACGTCTATACTGTGCCCTTTAGATTTACTTAATATTAATAATTACATTTGAGGTAATTACAATCTTCATTTTAAGAGTGTGCTCTGTGTTCTATAAAACATAAAAAACAAATGTATTCTTTAAACTTAAAGAATAAATAGATTTTCTAGATTGTCTTGCTAGTCCTACGTTTGCCCTTCCTAGGACTTGTTTATGCAGTAGGTGGAGTCTGTTAAGGATAGGCTGAAGAATGTGCTCAGCCTGCTGCTCATAGGAGCACTGGTGGCCATTTTGTGTTTCTGCAACAGTAAATTGGGGGATGGGCATAGAACATGAAATCTTATGCGTTACTTCTGCTGCTACTGGATCTGTGTGTGTTTATGCTTTACAAATACACAGTCTGACATCACAGTAACTGTATTAAAGCAACTTTAATTATATACATACATTTTTCTAGAAAATGTGTAATCATATTTAAACTTTTAAGGGAGACATGCCATACCCCCGTCCCCGTAACAAAACAGATTAAACTGTGTGACACAAACTGGTAGAACGTACTATGCTCGGTTGCTGATTTCAGTCCTCAGTGACTGCGCACAGCATACGTAGTGGCCATTTTGAGCTTCAGTAGAGCTGGATGTGAGCAGAGACTATGGAGTGGGGGAGGGGAGCACTGCGCGCACACTGCGCAGTGTGGTAGGTCTTTGCGCCTTCCTGATATTTGATCTTGGCATCCGTCCACAAGATGAACAGCAGAAATCATTCAGATACAGCCATAAGACTCTCTCACACACACATGGCCAAAGTAATAGTTAATATCTGATATTTTTATCTATTTATTTTTGTCCCTTTTTAATGAATTGCCAAGTCCTATTTTGTTTTCCATGGGAGGGCTACAGCGTAGAGTCGCTAACGTTATGGAAAACTTTCTTCTACAGCTTTATACCCCAAATGATGCTAAAAAAAGGTGTGACCACACACTCAGACCAGCTAATGGAGTCCTTCTGTCAGCTGTTTTGTTGACACATTCCCTTATTTAAGGCAATATACAAGATATGAACAATTTCCAGTACTTTAAGGTTAATAAAAGGTTTCAGTTTGAATTTTAAGTAGGTATTTTACAACTAGCGCAACATTTCACTAAAGGGTGTGGCACTGTGTGGTAGATGGTAGAACAAACTCTGCCCTGTGTAGTTCTCTCTGGCTGCCACAGCATACCTAGTGGCCATTTTGAGTTTCAGAGGAGCTCGATATGACCAGAGAACATGCACTGGGGGAGGGGTTCTGTGTGCACATTGTGCAAGGTAGGTATAGACTTTTTGCACTTTTCTGGTAATTGATTTTGTTATTTTGCCATTATGACAACTACAGAAATAAAAAAAAACATATGTTTATTTCATTCACAAATATCACAAAATGCCCTTTTCCAAGTGCAGCCAAATAGTTTCCCTTTATACTGATGCAAGTTTAATGTTTGTCCCTCCTAGGACTTTGTTTTTCCACGTTGGAGGCGGAGTCTGTAAAGAATAGGCTGAAGCTTGAGCTTACTCCTAACATGAGAACTGGTGGCCTTTTTGTGTCTCTGCAAGTGTAAATCGGGGGATGGGTGGTATAGAACATAAAGCGTTATGTGTGTGTTCTGCTGCTTCTGTATTTCTACATTTTTAATCGTGAGTTAGAGCTTACAAATACCAACCTGAAAATGTGTTGATATAATAATACTTATTTTTGTAACTACAGTTGTTTTTAGCTTCATAAACTTGGAGAGAGATGTATAATTCTACATCCTAAAACTGACAAAACAGATTAAACTGATCATGTGGTAGAACATATAGTGTGTTATATTTACTTGCTGATTTCAGTCCTCAGTGACTGCGCACAGCATACCTAGTGGCCATTTTGAGCTTCAGTAGAGCTGGATGTGAGCAGAGACTATGGAGTGGGGGAGGGGAGCAGTGTGCGCAGCGTGCGCACTGTTGTAGGTCTTTGCGCTACCCCCTCCCCCACCCCCAAATGTTTCTGAGGACTCAAATACAAAAGAATATTCTATAGTTGTAGGCTACAAACGTGAGGTTTTAGTTTCCCCATTTATATTGAGTTGCTAGTCCTATGTTTGTCCTTCCTTGTTTTTTCCTTTTAGTAGGCGGAGTCTGTAAAGGATAGATGAAGCCTGTGCTCAGAGCACTGGTGGCCATTTTGTGTTTCTGCAACAATAA
The DNA here is from genome assembly GCA_000787095.1 of Periophthalmodon schlosseri. NCBI lineage: Eukaryota > Metazoa > Chordata > Actinopteri > Gobiiformes > Gobiidae > Periophthalmodon > Periophthalmodon schlosseri. Next base: position 25,157 of record JACM01026852.1, read on the forward strand.
ATTGGGGGAAGGGCAAAGAACACGTCACATTATCGATTACTTATTAAGCCTGAAATTATATAAACAATAGCAATTTTTTTAATTACCCATAATTCCCTCTACTTATGTATTTGAAACAGACAAAGGTGGAAATTAGGCATTCTAAAAAAAAAAAAAAAACAAAAAAAAAACACAGGCGGGTTAAGTATAAATGTGAACGTTATTTCTCACTTTGAGCATTGACTGAGTGTTCAGGAAAAGTTTATGATATTGTTATTATACTCAGGTTTTAGTTCTGGATTTTGTCACAGCTCCAAAGTCATGATCTCAGTTCTAGTGCTATGATTAGGTCCTTAGATAAGAAACTGAATTTGTTTTAGTCTATCATGAATGCACTACAGTTACTGAAAAACTGGAGAGTGTGTTCAGGGCAGACCAAATCTCACAGTACAGTGAGATATCAGTGCCTAAAATTGAGCATTCCAAATGTTATGAGAATAAACTTGAGCGTTTTATGCTTCTTCATTATTATTATGTTTGTGTTCATGCGTTATTTCATTCTCTCTGTGACAGATCAGAGTGTAGATTAGCATTTCTGAGAATGATCATGTTGCAACGTCTAGTATCTCTAACAGTTAATCTTGATTGTCGGAGTCTTGTCTGAGTTGAAAACCTTCTTACGCACTTTGTCTACAGAGCTCCAGTCATTTCAGTTAAATCTGTCCTCCTTTGCCTAAAACACGATGCCTTCTGCAGCAAAGATCATTTTAAAGGTTCACATCTTCTCCTTTTGATTGAATTGTCAGTCCTAAGTTTTCCTAGGGCTTGTTTTTCCCCTGTAGTGGGCGGAGTCTGTTAAGGACAAGCTGAAGCCTTTGCTCAGCCTGCTGCTCAGAGGAGCACCGGTGGCCATTTTGAATTTCTGCAGCAGTAAATGGGGGGATGGGTTTAGAACATGTAAGATTATGGATTACTTCTGCTTCTTTATAAACATGGACTTTGTTGATGCTTAAAATGTGTGTTTTTGGGAACCACCCACACACTTAATTATGCTGTATAAACTTAAAGAGATACATGTCCTGTTCGTGCCTGTTAGCTAAACGATAATAAAACAGATAATCACAACTCCGTGTAAAAGCGAGTGTTGTGTGACACAGTACTATGCTAGGTTGCTGATTGTGGTTCTCACTGCTGCGCACAGCATACCTAGTGGCCATTTTGAGTTTCAGAGGAGCTCGATATGAGCAGAGACTATGGGGTGGGGGAGGGGAGCAGTGTGCAGTGTGCGCAGTGTTGTAGGAATGCAGTTCTTTAACTGGCAGAATTTTCTTATTTAATTTTTTACATCGTAGAACTTTTACTTTTAACTTTTGTATTACGTTCCTCATATTAGATCATGACCAAGAACAACTGTTGGATCATGAGACCAAGAGCATGTTCTGTTCTGTTTGGAATTTTCAGCGATGAACTGGGTGTTTTATTGGTACCTCTTTTTTCTTTTACGCATTGTACACAGTTAAGGACAGATTTTTTCTTTTTTGTGGGCGGAGCCTGTAAATGATCTGCTGATTCTTGTGCTCCGCATGCTGCTGCGAGCAGCACTGGTGGCCATTTTTTTGTTTGTGCAACAGTGGAGTGGGGGATGGGCACAGAACATTCATTCCGTCATTCTAAATCTATCCGGACTATATTTACCTTTGCAAACTTTTACCATTACTTTAACCTTTTCTCTTATCACATGTTTTTGTTGTTTACAATTGAGAAACCTTGACTCACCCTTGTAAATAATAATGAATCTATACACCAAAACAAAAAAGTGCATGTATTATAAAAAGGATTGTTGGTAGTGGTTTTTTTTCTTTTACATTTTTTTTTTCTGTTTGTTCTGGTTAAATATTTTTATGTCTTAAAAACACACTACCCCTTCAGTGAAGATGGTTTCTCCCAAGTGAGTGCAGTGGAGAAGTAGGCGGGACTTGGAGGTGGGTGTCGGGCTGCCTCTCTTCTATTTTTTTTAGAACCCAGCTGTACACGACAAGCTAGACTATTGCTAATAAAAACATTTATTCATTGTGATTTATTTTAAGTATTGAAATACATTTAAATACTGTCCGTTACCGGGGCGTTATTGTGTATGCAATTCTAATTTCTTTCAGTGCAACTGATTAT